>PVJI01004814.1:0-103975 GCA_004026765.1 Micronycteris hirsuta | reverse complement strand
CTAACACAACGGGAATACTGGGCTTCTTAACAACCAAACATGCAGATCTCTGCATTTCCCTAGTCGAATATCTTATTTTATGAAATCGGAATATTTTGGGGAGAAGGGTTTTCAGGCACTACTAGAAAAGACACATAGACGAAACCAAGGGGGAGGGTGGAAGCAAGGGAGGGAGGTGGGTATGGATGGGGTGGGGGGGAGGGGAGGGGAGAAAATGCAGACAACTGTAATTGAAGAACAGAGAAGTAATTAAAAAAAAGAATAGTTAGTGAGAGGATTTACAATTTATATTAAAGGGGTATTAATCTTAAGAAAAAAATGTCAATAAAAGTGAAAACAAGCCTGCAGTTTTTATCTAACCAATATATCATGGCTCAATTTAACAACTTGTCGACCTTCCCGGCCAGTAACAGTCCAATGGGGATGCTCGGCTGACAGTACCTTCATGTTTCAAGTCAAGCTCATTCATTCTGAATACCATTCACACAACGCACACAGAGCAACAGCTCCACGCTCCAGGGGTTGGTGTAATATCATTGATTATCTCTCTGGGCTCTCAAATCCTGACTTGTACTTACTTCCTATTTCTACTTTGTCCCACCCCTAGAAAATCAACTGTGTTAGTCAAATCCCTTAGAAAGCAAAGGACAGAAAATTAACTTCGCATTCTAAGAATTCTAAGACAACAGATCCCCTATCAAAAATCAGTCTGCAACTATCAAATAACTGAGTAAATATTAACTGCTAAAAAGGGAATGGGAGAAGGAGAGAGAACCCCTGTGTGCTAGGCACGTTAGGAAGAACCTCAAGTTCAGAGTCAAATTACTCATACGCGACTACATTACAAATAAGTGGCTAGGCTGGGATTTGAACTCAAGTGTAACATGTTCTTTCTAGGCTAAAACCTCTAAAACTAGTGCAATTAGGCCATCTCCCCAAACAGGGGAGAAGACAGGCATTTTGTTTCAATGCTAATCCTGAGAATTTGATCCCAAGCAAGACAAATAACTCTAGAGTATATAGGGGTCTGGTAAATCCTATTACCATTGCATTCAAGTCCATGTCACATGGGAAGATGTGAAGAAATGCTTATAAACACAATTCATATTAAGCACTGTGATCCTGCTTTTTTTTCCCTTGAAGGAGACATAAAGAGTGAGAAACTTTGTTCTAATTTAGAACAATGTAGAATGATCATCCCTCAATTAGCGAATGATGACATCTGACGTGAGAAATTACCGAATAGTTGGATCAAAATCGGCAGTTTTAAACTGAGGATGTTTCTGCACAATACTCGGAAGAGCTGCCCACGTGGCTTTACAGCTTAAAGCTCCTCAGAAAGTATTTGGTGACAGATACCGCTACCAATAAAAGGGACACCCAATGGTGTCAAAACATTGACATCCCCAAACTTTAAGAAACTAAACCAAATACACTGAGGAGTAAAACACGCTAAATGAGCCCCCACATAGGCCTGACAAATCAAGTGACGAGTAAAATGCCAAAAAAATAAAAACCAAGTTGACCTCTTTAGTTGGAAAGGCACACTGTGAGGGTTTCTGGAGCTCTCAAAACTCAGCAGCAACCGTGCACTCCGCTGAAAGTCAATCAACTTTCAACAACCGCAAAAGAAATTGGCAAACTCTGAAACACCGCTTTAGCTTCTGTGATCAGCTAGTATTTTGTTCAGGAAATATTTAAAAGAAAATGTTGCAAAACAAACAAAATAAAAATGCTTTGCTCTAGTCATAATTTAGAAAGTTAAAACACAAAGGCTGCTGCTCATGTAGTGGAGTAAGATAGATAAGGGAGTAAAAGAGAATAAAAACCATCCAAAGCAAAGCAGGTTTATTTTGCACTACACATCATGAACTTGGGGGGGGGGGGGCGGGGGGAGGATGTCAATATCATACCTGAGGAGAAACAGGATTTCAACATTCTGTAAATTAAAAAAGAAAGAAGAAATCCTGCATCAGAATTTAGTTGTTCTTTATCTCCTCCCATTCAGTTCATCTGTTTTCTCCATTTTTCCATCTTTACTATGACAGCCACTAAATAATTAATTGAAAATGATTTCTAACTATACCACCAATCTTCCCAATGCAAAAGTAAACAAAAAGCAGAACAGTGTGAAAGCTCTGGAATAGCATGTACCATACAAGCCCTCCTACCTTGCTAAAAATGTTAAGGGTGGGGAGGGATACCCTTACAGAAGAACTTAAACTGTATTTTATTTTCTACAGATTATACATTACAAAGTCTATGTTTTATATCAAACCAATAAAGGAACAATCAAAGGCGTTCAACAGTATGCTGCTCCTGATCCCCTGGCAGGACAAATACAGTCATTCTAAAAGTCCCAGTGACAAGAGCTAAGAATGCACAGAATCAAAATCCTAAGTCTCACTTAGCCAACAGGTTCAACCTCATTTTCCCAGTAAATATTCTTAAAAAGCTGTTGGAAAATGTATCACTAGCTCTTGGGAGTTGCACTACTTTTCATTTCCTTCTAATGGAATAAAATATAAATAACACAAATATCAACATCAAGAAATCAGAGAAACAAAAATCCAGTTGATTTACAAATTAACCAGTAATGGTTGTTTCAAACTTTTCTATATCCACACAATAGATGTTTTTTCCTTCCTAGCAATTAGCCATTTAAGGTTTCGTTATCATAGGATACCCAAAGAAGAAACTTTCTATTTAGGTTTGCTGAGAGTTAATTTATTTCACGGTGAGGGGCTCCAGAATACACCACCCCAAATATGCCAAAATCTGGCATAGGATTATTTTGAGCTGAAGGCAATTGAGAGACAACAGACACAGGAACAGTACTTTGCCCTCTCCTTTTCTGCCTAAAAGCAGGCCATAAATTTCCCTGTGAACGAAGGCGCCCCCTCCTCTCTCCTGTACCAGGAAGAGAAAGTAGCTTAACACCAAAATAAGGAGAGCCAACATAAAGGTCTATAAACAAGGCTTCCTGTGACAGCTTGGCATATACTCCATTATTTTCCACCATCTTGGTCCTGGTCACTTCTCCACAATTTACCATGCCTCGGAGCGCAAACCCTCTCTCCATTGTTAAAATGGAATATAAGCCCCCAAGTCTAACCACTTCTTTGGGTTTCGATGATTTCCTGTGAACTCCAGCGCACTGATTAATGAAAACTGTGTGCCTCATCTCCTTGTCATCTTTTCCTCCAGTTTTACTGAGATAAAATCAACATATAACATTGCATTATCTGTGTTTTGTTAGGTTCAGTGACTGATTCCCCAAAGGGCTTGCCTGCCCATCATAATCACCTGGGCAGCTTTCTGAGGAGATTCCCAAGGCCTCCAGAATCTGTATGTTTAAAGGTTATCAGGTGAGAATGTGCAGCCATATTTGGAATCTAGCTGGGCTAGATTATCCAAATTCACAACCACAGATTATAAAGTTTCTACAAAAGGATGTTCTTCATTTTATGAATCCCTCAGTCCTTGGCTCTCAAAAATCTTTCATTTGCCTCCTAAAGAAGACACACTCGCCAGAAGATGACCCTCCCCTGTAAAAGTTCTGTGTCTCACTACAAATTCATCAGCTGGCCCTGTGCTTAATTATCCAGTCTCACTACAAATTCATCAGCTGGCCCTGTGCTTAATTATCCAAGAGCTCTAGCCTCCAAAGAAGCAAGGAGGAAAGATCCCAGGAAAGAAAACCAGAATTCTGGTCCCCACTGTGCCACTTAACAGCACAAGGTCTTGGACTCGTCACTTTAACAAACCTGGGCCTTTGATCACCTGTTAAGTGAGAAAGTTGGCTATGGTCACCTCAAGGGCTTTTCTGACTCTAATGCTCTATTATTCATTCCCTGCAACATAAAATCCATTTCACTCCTCGAAATGCAGCATCAGCAGGTGTCTAGGATGCTGAAGTGCATTTAAGAACTTAAAGGGATGAACCCACATCACAGCTAAGCTGTACAAGCAGCAATGGCTTCTTGTGATGAATGCCTCTATATAGGAAACAGAATGAAACATAAAGCTGGGGAACAGCCCATAGAGAGGGATTGAAAAACAACATAATCAACAGAATTTAGGTTATAGAGAAGGCTGTTGTATTTGCTACTAAAGACGATGTCTTAAGATATTTCCCTAATCCTCATTCTACCAAAATACTGACATTAATTTGCTAACACCAACACAATCTAAAAATTACATACTCTCTTTTAGGACTTAGGGAAGAGGCATACATTTTCCTAACTAGATATTTTTATATCTGAGACATAGTTTCCTAATTCAGCATTATTTAAGGAAAGCTTTAAGAAAAATAAAAGGAGAGATTTACATATTTTCCGAAGAATGATCCCAGGGTTTTCTTACAACCCAGACAATTAATGCTCTCACCTCCTACAAAACTGAAATACAAAGAGCTGGCCCCAGGAGGAAGGACACATCGGATAATTAGAGAGGAACCAAGGCACTCGGACTTGACCCTAAAAATGTGTACTGGGAAACTGTGTAAGCTGGCTAATGCTGACCACCACAGGGCAGGGGCCACTCCTCACAAATTCGTTAATAACAGCTTCTTACAGAAGATATGCCCACTTTGCTAAGTGCAACCACTCAAAAAAAAGTTTTAGAAATCTACCATTTACTAGACTATTGTGTTCAATACAAATATTTACAAAGAAACTCAGAATTTAAAAAAAAAAAAACACCAAGGAAACTTATGCTTGAAGCTAAATGAGTCAGACCTTTCTGAACACTACTTTGATTCATACAGAGAATACAATGTCAGTCAGCCAAATCGAAACAGGTTTACTAGAAGAGGTCCTTTACATGCAGATTTGCCTACTCAACTTTTGAAATTTATAGTTCATTATCATGGATTTTCATTTTATGAAACATGTTTATATTTTATGGATTATGAAAAGGTTACGGAAGAATTTTAGATTGTCTGATAACCAGTTAACAAATGATTCCAAAAGCTTTTATAGCAACATTTCCAATGGAAATCTAGTGTGTGGGGGTACAGCTTCCAAAATGAGTTCTGTGGTCAAAGAAGGCTGGGAACTGTTAAGTCAAACTAGTTTCTCTTTACAGCGGGGGTTTAGCATAGTTTTTAATATGCTAAATATGATCTGCAATGTGGATCTTCAATAGGAAACTACGGAAGGAAGAATTTCTCAAACTTGTCTATCAATGTATTGGGTCAGCCAAAAAGTTCATTTAGTTTTTTTTCTGTACCATGGCTCTAGTAGTGCTTAGCTGTCTTTAACTTCATTCAAAACAATTTTGTTAAATTGTAGGGACAACTGTCATATCAGCATGCATTATAAAAAAATCAAAATTGAATTTTTGTGCAGCCATTTTAATACTGAAGATGGAAAAAACACATTAACATTTTTGGCACATTATGCTTTGTTATTTCAACAAAGGTAAAAGCACAACTGAAACATAGAAAAAGATTTGTGCAGTGTATGGAGAAGGTGCTGTGACTGATCGAATGTGACAAAAGTGCTTTGGGAAGTTTCTTGGTACTACTGGCATTTTGGCCAAATAATCCTTTGCTGCGGGGCTGCCTATGCATTGCAAGATGTTTCGCAGCAGCCCTGGCCTCTACTGACTGGCAGGAGAGAGCTGACGTACTCTAAATACCCAAATCAATAAAGTTATTGGCGAAAATGAAAAATGTCTTTTAGTTTACAGAAAAAACTAAACCGACCTTTTGGCCAACCCAATAACACTTATTCTGAGGAATATTTTTGTACTATATCTCATAGGATGAAACTTAGAAAACATCTCTTGATGCTCACACTTACTGTAAGTTTTCTTGCGTACTCCACTTGCTTACCAGAGATTTTAAACAGAAATTTTACCATGGTGGAAAATGCCATTAGCCCCCTTTCACTGAAAAGACAAAGGTGGGGGTAGGCCTGGGGGGGTGAAAGAAATGAACAACTAATATTCACACAGTTTGCAAGCCCTTGCTGAAGCATCTTTTCTTTTTAATGGCAGGGATAGGCACTAAGCAATCAGGAAACACGTCTTTCATGCCATTTACCACAGAGTCATTTACATCAAAAAGTTGCAAACTTCACACAAAAAGGGTGTTGTTTTGCTAAAAATAGTAAAATAAAATTTAGTATCATAGCAGAAACATGTAATAAGAGCCTTTTGTTCTCTGCCTTTTCCAACTATTTCAAAAACTGTTTCTTTAAAAATTTTACCTATGCTATTTACACAAATTTGGGGAAAACAAATGGAAAAATTTTTCATCTATTATCAGTATTCAAAAACAAAAGACAAATCTTCCTGTTGATATCATGGTGAACATCTAAGTAACATAATTAGCTAAAATACAGCTCCTCAGCATAGATTGATGACAACTGGGTGTTACTTAAGTTTTTATTTTATTTACTTGATTTCAATGACTAAATTCTCTCTGTGAGCCTCGATCTGTTGCTCAAGAAAATATGACTGTGAGGTCAAGCCCAGGTGATAGTTCTAAGAACTCACTTAACTTGGAAAGAATAAGCGCTGTTGTCCTGATAAAAGAACAGCTAAAACTATCTCAGAAAAAGTCACAAATGACCTCAGAAATTACCTAGTGTGACCTTGTCCTCTGCCCTCTACCTCATTTTACCAAGGGAAACCTGAAGCTAAGAGTTGACATGTCCAAGGTCATGACTGAAGTTCTAACTCCAGGTCTGACTCATCACACTATCTTTAAGTATCTTTTACTCATTTCAAATACTTAGTTTTATATTTTTTGTTATAAGCCAGCTAAACCAATTCGATACACACCATCACCCAAATGTACCTACACCATGACGAAGCCACGGAGCCTGCCACACTCACTTCATGTGCGGTCAGCACGGCAGAAGAACTGCAGGAAGCAGCAAACAGCGCTTCCGTCCCGGGAACGTGCTCTGCATAGGTTCTGGCTTATTCTAAAAATTCAGTCAAATCTTAAAAAATACCAAGATGATTTTCCACTCTCTAATATTCAAAACATAATATCCACCATCCTTTCTTTGTTGAGGAACAGAACGTAGGATCTTACTATGCTCAAATCCTATAAGTGCAAATATTTATACACTGACAATGTGACTATTACTGTTTACTCTGTTCATATATATCAGAAGCAGAAGGACTATACAGATGACGCGAAAGGGCATTTACAGAGGTTCCTCCCGCCCCTCCCAAACACAGTCATCTTCTCCTGACCATCTCACTGCTGAAATGCGAAAGCAGGTAAGCCCAGGGAACGAAAAACTAAAGGTTAATATGACACTTGCTGCCCCAAACACATGCACTCTTAGAACACTTTCAAAGATGTTATTATCAAGCTCGGAGTACACAGAAGTCTACTTTTAATATATGCTGCCCATAAAACAATGTTCTGCTTTAAAAGGAAAGCAAAACTCTTACAACTAAGTTTCACACTGCTGACAGAATTCAGTAACAAAGAAAATACCCAGATGTGTAAAATGGCAGCACAACGACATACAAGGAGTAAACTTATTTTCTCACACCTTTAAACATCGTCTTTTAAATATGAATAAACTACATAAAATTTCATACCTGTTATTTTGTCTCTTACAAGCTTACAAGACTCTATCTCACCGATGCTCCCAAAAAGACTCTTCAGTTCCTCCTGTGTCATATTCTGAGGAAGGTAGTTGACGATTAAGTTGGTCTTGCTGTCCTCTGTGTTCCCGGAGTCCACTGGAGACGAGCAGTTGTTGTTTATGGTGGTTGGGCCGTTGGCTGTGTTATTGCAAGTTGGCCCATTAGACAGTTGCGTTTCCATGGCAGCAATTACCTGCTAAAACAGAGAAAATAAGAAATGTCAGAATTCATATTTCACAAACTATTAGAGATTCCATCCCAAAACTTAAACACGTCACTAGAACACAAGTCAGTTTGCTGAAATTACAACAAAGCTTCAACAAGTGCAATACCTATGCTAATTTTTACTTCATATTAAGCTATTCAATTAAGATCATGGTTATACTTACACATACATATTCCATACATGCACATAAGCACAATTTAAATCTTAAACATTCTCTAGAACCACATTCTGGGTCTACTCACATACCCCTACTCACCTGCAGTGTCCACAGACTTCTGAAAATTTAGTACCAAAGGGCAGAGAATTGATTACTGACTAAAAATCATACTAGAAAATCAAAGTGCTTAACATGCTACCAAAAACAAACCAAAAAAATGTTCAACCTAACTTCGAAGAGATTTTCAGTTTGCCTAAGAACTGCAATATTCTAAAACTGACAGACATCCGTTAACTTAAAATCAAGAAGCAAAAGTACTTTAAAAAATATAAATTTGTCAACATGTACTGTTTTGGTTACATATTGAAAATGTTTTTGATTGACAGTATCTTAATACCCTTACTGTTCATAAGAAATAAGGAAACATCAGATGTTACATGTTAGGGAATGAGAGGATTTGTAGGATAACTTGGGAAAGAAGCTGAGTACTTAGTGTACCTTGTAGAAGCTAGCAAGCCATTTTTGTTGAGCTTAGCAGCTAAAAAAGATCACCAACAAGGCAACTGATCTAACACATCAAAATAAAATCCCCAAATCATTCAATATGGTATTCTGCTTTAATTCTGACATTAAAAACAAAACAAAACTGTCCAGTCAACTAAAACAACAGTATAAATATATCAACTTTTACAAACAGACCAGCCCAAGTAGTTTTCAATTGAGCACATAAGCCTGTTGAAAATGCATCTATAAACTCCAAATACAGGATAAAGAGTAGAGGGGAAATGGCCTTCAGACTACTCTAAAAATCACAAGAAAATTTGGATCTAGTTTCCTAAAAAATCAATCCTATGCTCTTTGAGCAAAACAGTCACAACCACAGACCCAAATTTTCTAAAACCATCTTTCAATAGCTATCTACTTTGGGTAGCCAAGATTGGGGGGAATCCAAAACCAAGGCATCACTGAAAGAATTATCCTTCATACTTCATCCAATACACCTCTCATCTCACCAAAAAACTTCTCAAAATTGACAATTCTGAATTGATGGCATACTAGTTTTAGGGAAATTTCAACATATAAAAAGACAAAATTTAAAAAGCAAAGCAAAGGGAGTGTTACAGGAAAAGAAAAAAAATAAAGGTCTTTTAAAAGACATATTGCCTAGGAAAAATAAAAGGGCATAACAGTGAATAAGTATGTAGGAAGAAATCTCTGCGGCTGAGAGATATTCTTAAAAGAAAGCAGCACAGGACAGACTGAGACTGGTCAGGCAGGACAAGAATCAGTGCTATCATGATAAAAAAACAGGAGACAAACCCAGAGCACCTACAAAATATCCAACAACCCATAACCCCGTGAGACTTCATTTCCTTTTCAAATAAATGGGTATTTATTCCACAAGCTGCAAGCTACATTTCTGGGACAAGTATTCTCAGGGATTGCTTAAAGAAACAGAGAAAAATAAAGAAACCTCTGTAAACCTGTATGAAAAAAAATCTGATACAATTCAACATATGCATTTTATTATAATTAACAAATTTATCTGAAACTAAGAAAGGGGATTTCAGATTTCCTAATAAATCACAACTGCTCCAGTTTGCAGAATATTAGCTGTGGGTCACGTTCCACAGCAAAATTTGTGTGGGGTTAACCTCTGCCCAGCAGTTACGAAAACAATGAGCTGCAAGATGAGAGAAGCCAAAGCCAATTATAACAAATCACTATTCAAAAGTTAGGGCATGTATATGTAGAAATGAGGTAAGTCTCAAATATGAGATTTGAACTAAAGCTTACTGGGATAGCATTTGAAATATAAAGTGTTCACTGACTGAAATTAGCAGGATTTAGCAAGGACAACAAACACTCCTCACTTAATTGCACACATTTATTTCCATGTTCAGGTGGCAAGAATGAGCTCCTAAGCCAACATTCAAGTGAACAGCTGCAGTAGGCTGTGTGCACTGAAAATTACAGCATCTCTCAGCTATAGGACCATCTGCTCAGAATAAAATGATACTAATGTGCTATATTTTACAAATAATGCATATTCCATTGATAGGCTCAACACAACTGTTCACAGAATGAAAACTCTTTCAACAGTTACTGGGCAAATAATTTCCAGCCAGATTTACAATTTCAACAATTTTTTTTTTTTTTGGAGCATCAGGAATTGTGAATAACTTCAAAATTTAGTAACCAAAAAAATACATAGTAAACAGAATGTAAAGAATTACGGTAACTTAGTATTTAGACCATACCAAAACTTTTTTGTTTTTTGTTTTTTGAAAGCTTATCACTCTTTGAGTCTGCACTAAATCCTCATTCAGATTATAAAGAGACAAAAGCGTGGTTCTGATGCTACATATACCACTACGGTTAAAATCGCAATGCGCCTCATGTCCTAATGATGGCCATACCGGAACAGGCTGAATGGAAGGATCATTAATTCGTATGCCAAATGAAGAGTTCAAGTGTTTGGTATGGCCTCAGCACTCCTGAAACATGCTAAAAAAAAAGTAGCCTACAGAATTTAAGAAAAATCCCACAGACCCCAGTCCAAGGCTCTGCTGCCCACGAACCACTTCTAAGCAGAGAAGCCACATCACACAGTCTGACTGCCATGTTAGTTTGGAGTTGCCGTCTGCAATATGGACACAAAAAGTACCGTATGTTAGATGAGCAAGATAATGCAACAAATCAGTGTGTACAAAATTTACAGTGATTGTATTAATATTCCCAGCACGTCCATGCAGTGTGGCTTAATTGAATTTGAGGCAATTCCAATCTAATCTTTCCAAATTCATTTTAACATGTAGTTTTCTTGCACAAATTAAGCATTTTAAATTAAGAGCCTGATTTCAAAACAGTATTAACTAGTTACCTTGGCATCTAGCCTAAAGAACTACCTTAAACCACATCGCAAAAAAAGTTTTTTATTAAATAATAATAAAATAAAGAAAAACACTGCATGCTGTCCTATCTCTTATGAATGTGGGAGAAGGGAGGAAATGTGAATGAAATTTTATTGTAAGAAAAGACAGTCATGCAATTCGTAAGTGAATGCTTTTCGGAGAAGCACTCTTTCCCCAAAATATCAGAAGGGCATTAAGAGAAGCTATATTTGCCCACGCTGTTACATTATACTATAAATGATCCTTAATCCTGGGACTGAAAATTAAAAGTAAATCGGAACCCTGTGAGGTTATTCTGCCACAGTTTCACTGAGAATTGTTCACATATACTAAAAGGCAGTAAACCAGCATCCTTCAATGGAAATAATTGGACCAATAAATAGGATTGTTTGGAGTAATGCTTATATAGGATGTCAGTTTTGTCCCTGAACAAAATCAAGTGAACATTTTTTAATATGTAAATTGTAAACCCAGCACGATTTGAAATTAGTGCTGCTATGAGGCCTCCAATATAGTTAATGGGCCATTTACCACTTATTACAACTTGCCCCAATACAAAACAAAGCCACCGACATTGGCATGAAAGCCGAAGTTTACATTTTAGCCATATATGCAGATGATTTAAATTGTCAATATAATATTCAGAAAAACTCAGGTCTCTGAAATAAACAATAAGTAACAAAAGAGAGCCAAGACCAGCTTTCCTTTGTGTATTTATGATGGTAAAACCCTCATCCCCAGAGTTAAAACTGGCTGGGACTTCCTGTTGGTGCGAGCGGTGACACTGGCAATGTGTAAAAATGGGTCCCATTTCCTGGCATCTACCGAGAGGTTTAACCATACTCTCTACAGGGTGCCATGAGAATGTTTTATTCTTCTTCCCTTCTCCCACTATTACCAGAGAATTCAGTCTGGTTCTATGTTCTTTATTTAAAAACAAAAACAAAAACAGTTAACTTATAGTTGAGCTGAACCTGTGAAAGAATAAAGTGCTTTTAAGCCCATGAACTATTTTCACAATAACCTAACTGTGGTTAGACTATGTAGGTGGAATAGGTGGGGGACCACACCCAGCAGGTTAAACCAAGTTTAAATTTATGTCCTGAATACCCTTGGGAGTTAATCTCTAAACATTTTCATTACATAAAACCACAGATTCAAATTTAACGGCCTCAGTCCATTCTATTCCATAGGAGGCGACACTAATGAGCTAATCTGTGGATACCCCTCTTTTCTGAAAGCCCCAGGGATGCGAACAATCACTTTATTGTACCAACTAGCAAGGGGAAGCTGTGTATGGAAAATGATTCTTCTGCACTTTTACATTTCAAGCACCCCAGACAGTTTCTCTGCTTGAGGCAGACACACACCTTTATGGGAAGTTATAAATAAGTTGCTCACATGGCCCTTACCTTTATGCTGGCCAACAATTCAGTTACTAAAAATGTAAGCTACTTCCCCTTCACTTAAGGACGGGCAATTCTGCTCTACTCAATCCACCACAGACAACCGGGCTGTGAACTATTTATAGATTCCACTGCCTCTGAAACTCTTTGGAAGGGGAAAAAAAGGCCACATTCCAATGACACAAAACCATTAATTTTAAGGCTGAAAAAAAATCTTTCAATATATGTTCATGTCTCAATTTTGACATCAATTGTGCCAATTGAGACTGCTTTTTCTCCTGTTATTCTTCATTCAATAATTTATGAAGGCACTTTAGCGTAGATCAATCTAGAATATTCGAAACTTCCCCTGGGCTCCAAGAGAAAACAAGGAGGTGTGCGTTTGGTGCGGCACGATTTCACTGGGGGGAGGGGGAGGCCTCTGTGTCTTCACACTCACACAGCTTCACTTCCATAAATCTATAGAGACAGTTTAAACTGAACTGTTTTCCCTTTTACTTAATTGGCCTTCTGTGTACTTTAATTTCTAAAGTTTCTTACAACAGTAGATTTTAGGGAAGCAATGCTATTGCTTGATTCCTCATATCTGGGACCAATGGTTTTCTAGTCACGTGAAAGAAAAGGAAAAGTCCTATTTTCCAATCTTCCTAATAAAAAATTCCAAAAACTTCTCTGCTATTTTCAAACCTCTGAGAGACAGCCATCAAACAAAATAAACTGCTGATCAAACACATCCTAAACATATTCTGAGAATTCTCACTGGGAACCTTATCAGCAATGGAGCCTTCCAAGACCTAGACCCCTAGGCCCCACCCCATTCGTGGACCAGACCCCTGAGGATTACAGTCAAAGCAGGACTGCTGGAAGGGCCACTGCACATCCCCTGGTGATGCCTGTCTGCTGGCGCCAGTCTCTTCGTTGCTATGGTTACCATTTAGCCTGGGCCCTCACCTCTCATGGAGACCACTGAATTCCAGCCTCCCAAACGGACCCCCTCCTCATTCTAATCCACACTAACACTATTCACAGGTGGACTTTCCTAAACCTCAGTAGCCACCCTCCACTCCTGCCTATCAAATTAAGTGCCAACTACTCAGTATGAATAATCTAAACACCTGAGATCCTCTACAAGCCCACTTTTTCAAGTACCTAAAAATCTGAACCACTCCATGTCCCTCAAACAGCTGTAGGGCTTTCAAAGACATCTATCTTCCGGCTTTGCTCACGTGGTTCCATCTACCTGGAGGGCCTCCTGCCATACCCACCCCACATCTATTTCAGGGGTTTGTAGGGACTAAGCATTCAAAAACACAGGTAAGAACAAAAACACTTCGTCTAAAAAAAAAAAAAATTGGAGGATGAAAGGGTAATCACCTCCCGAAACGCATGCAAACTTGGTAGCTTGTTTTGCTATCCCATCTCAAACATTTCAAATCAGAGGTAATTAGGATGTGTATTTTCAATTTTAGGCATACTACATCAGCCATCCGTACCCACCAGAATCCAAATTCTTGTTAAATGGCATAACAAAGGAAACTACTTTGAATGACCACTTGTCTAGTTTTTTAAATCAAGAGCTTAACACATCATCTTGCCAACTACAAAAAAGCTGGAAGCCAAGACAAATCCAAAATCATGGTACAAACATTCTCCAATCCTCTGGCCAGCAGGATTTTGGAGACATGGTATCTGGAATCCGGATCTAACTTGAAGAAAATGGAGGAAGCAAAGATATATGCAGAAAAAATATAGATTTCAAATAGCTTTAATACAAACTAGAAATTTTAAGCAAACATAAAAGGTAACAGCTCTAGAAAGAATCAGGGCTAACGTCAAGGGCAAGCATCTCTCTCACTAATGAGGTCCAGCTGGGGTGAAGTGACCTTGGTCTGGACACCCATTTTGCAGCAAGAGGTTCTCAATCAATCCCTCGAGCAGCACGGTACCAGGGCAGAGTCAGTACCAGGGCAATGCCTTTCCTCTGACCACATAGAAGTCATTTGTCTCAAGTTTAAGAGCAGAACCTACCTAAATAAAGACAGCAGTGCAGGCCTAAAAAGCATCTTCCTTTGGGGGCAGAGGGCTAAAGCACTCAAAATAATCAGTGGAGTGAGTAATGAGAGCTTACAGGTGAGAGCTGGATAAGCAGCTGATGGAGCCCTCTATCTAGCAGACACCATTCCTACAGGATAACACTGTTATCTTTCCCACAAAAATGGCATTCTGAGGATGCATTTCGGCTTTACTGAATTTAGGCAATAGCAGAGTCAACCGAACCCTAGCATCAGGGGGCTGATGTTATCAGCTACAGGGACAAGCCGTTAGTTTGTCTTCTTTAAAGCTCTTCACTTTGCTTTGTGGTTCCTGAAATCATAAAGGTTTATGGTTTTACACTTCACGGATTTCCTCAATCCTAGCATCTCTGTTAACTCCCCACCCCATCTTAGCTGCCTCACCTGCTCTAGGCATTCCTCAGCCTTGTCAAACTCAGCTTTCGGGCCTTGGGGCAAACAAGGGCCCAACAGCTGCGAGAGACAGAAGGGAAATGTTCTTCGGCAGTGAACGCTAACATTTCTCTGTCTCTTGGTCCACTTTGGCTCCCAGACAAATTACAATCTTTCCAACGCCAGTATTTCTGAGGTTTTGTAGTTCTAGAAGTGGCAGGATTATAAATTTTGAGATTAGAGAGTAAAGCAAATGCGTTTAGGGGTCCCAAGTCCTTCCCTTCATTCTAGGTTCACTTCAGGCATCCATGCTGGGGAACAGGAAAGTAACGATCTGGTGAGAAAGATTTCCTCAGGTTTCACACACAGTTCCTTTATCCACGCACTCAACAAAAATTTGTGCGCAGCTCCCATGAGCTAAGGACTGTCCTTGGTACATGAGATACAGCAATAAACAAGTATCCTGGAGCGTACATTTGCAATGGGAGGTGTGCACAGCAGACCAAGAATGAACATGCATAAGAAAGCAGTATATTAGCTGGAAACGTGTACTTTGTCATAAAAGAAAATGGAAAGCAGAGTAAGGGTGTTGAGAATGTAGAGTCGAGGAACAAGCAGTTCCCAGTATTAAACAGTAGGCTTCATTTTGAAGGTGAGCTTTAAGCCAAGGTTTGAAAATGTGAGCCAGCTGCTCCAATAAATTTAACAGTTGACTCTCCTCAGAAGTCTCCATCCTAATCCCTGACATCTGTAAATACACTGTTATGACAAGGGGTATTTAAATTGCAAATGGTATTAAATTTGCTAATTGGGTGACCTGAGGTGGGTAGATTATCCTAGATTATTCAGGTGGACCCAATGTAATCACAAGAGTCCTTCTAAATGGAAGTGGAGGGCTGGAGAGTCAGGTGTCAGGATGATGCCAGGTGAAGAAAGTCTGGACCTATCATCACTGGCTGTGTGCAGCCTCTGGAAGCCAGAAAGGCAAGGAAATAGGTTCTCCCATACAGCCTCCAAGAAGGTATGCAGCCCTACGCATACCAGATCACAGTCCAGCGAGAGCCACCTCAGGGAACAGTGACCTTCAGAATTGTAAGGTAGTAAGTTTGTACTGTTTTCAGCACCAAGTTCATAGCTACTTGCTGCAGATGTAATAGTAAACAAGTATGGCCCCACAGGGATATCTAGAAGAGCAGCATTCCAGGTAGAGACCAGCCAGGCCGAAGCTGGAAGGAGCTCTAGAGAGACGAGTCTTAGATGTAACAAGGCCAGACCACAAGGGGTTCTTGGGGGCATAAGGGAGAGAACAAGTTCTCTTCAAAAATCTTAGGGTCCCTGGCTGGGTCTGAAAACTGAACTGGCAAAGACAGGTTAACTGGAGAAAAGCATAAAAATTTCATTGAATTTTTACATGTATACATGGGAGCCTTCCCAAGAAAAAGAAGACCCAAAGAGGTGATTCCAGCAGAAAGCTTGTGTATACCATTTAGGAAACCAAGTTGTGAAGAACTGACAAAATACAAGGATGAGGATGAGGGACTGTAAAATAAAGTTACTAAGGTTTGTGTGTACAAATTTCTTGGCCCTTAATCCCTTTCTCCAGTGATAGGAAATGTCTCCCTTCCTCCTGCTACAAGGAGAGCATCTTGCCTGGGAGTTTCAAGACCTGTTTCAGAGAAGAAGGAGGAGGCCAAAGATTGCCTCCGCTGTTTTCTCTAATTCCTTCAGCTGAAGACATTCGATATCCCAAGGTGCCATGTTTTGGGATAGGGTGTCCTAAGCCCCATCAGAAACCACTGTAAGAAAGGAAACCACAGAAAGATTTCAAGCAAAAGAGTTCCTCCTATAAAAGTAAATCTCGGTGTGGTTGGGCGGGAGGACCCAGCAACTCTGGAAGCAGGAAGACCAGTGAGGAAACAACTGCAGTCAGTAATCAAGGGGCCGAAGGAGAGTGACTCGGACCAGGAGCATGTCAGAAGGGAGGAGGATGTGTACCCAGAAGGAAACGTGTTTCTAATGTGCTCCTTTAATGACCTCAGTAACCTGCTTAAATTGGTTTAGATTCCACTTGCTCCCATTCAAACCAACCGCCAATGCGTTTATTAATTTCTAAGCACTAAGAATACGCGATAATTAAGCAAAGAAATAGCTTCTACAGAAGTTGTATCGAAGGAAAAATTTTTTTTTAAAAACCCAACATATGAAAACCTGAATTTGTATTAAACCAAGAAGAATTCAGCAAGCGAGCCATTTAATAGCAAATGTAAATTTTTTAAAAACCAAAGCAACTTAAAAGATGCAACTACTAGAGTACAGTATTCAGAAATTGATTTTAACCTATGAAGCCCCATTAAAGCTGTCAGAGTGCAACATAAGATAATATATAAAGTTCCCCCCAAACGTTTCAAAACAAAGCAGATGAAAGTAATGAGAATAGGTTACATTTTGTGAAATGGAAGTTAAGTTTAAAGTCTGTATTCTTCAGCTGGCCCCTTTATTCACCTCTGCGGTTGGGATGGTAAGTCAGGGGTTAACGCAATCTTGGTTACAGGCCTGAATGCACTACACCTTCTGGTGATGAATCATTCCAACCTCATTCTTTCATTCCAACATCAGTGGGCCTAATTAATTTCCATGTCATTATTTGGCTATAGAACCTAAAGAGGGAGAGGAGTGGAACAGGAATGAAATCAACTACTCCCACAGTTTTGTAGCAGAGTTCCTGTTTGGTATGGGCAGATAAATTTGAATTGCTAAATTAAGACAGTTAAAAGTAGTAATCAACATAGAAATGGGATTAACTTCACATTCTACAAAAGTCACAGCTAAAAGGAACCCCCTCTGGGTAGTACAAATTGTGAAAAACTGATTGAAAATCCTCAAATTAATCCCCGTAGTTGAGTGTTTCCATGAGGTAGGTTAAAAACAGAGCTCCTCTGCAGGATGCAGACACTAATGCCCCGTCACTGTCAAGTTCCAAACTGGAAAGCACACCCAGTCTTACAGGGAACATGAAAGACAAGGAAGTTTTATGCTCACCAATACCAATGTTAACTCACAAGTGGAATAAAGGCGCACAATACTCCATTTGGCCACGAAGATTACTTTACTCCTCACTGTCCTTTAGTAGGAGTTACAGATAGGAAACCAAAAAATAACTTAGACCATAATAAAGTCAGTAAAATAAAATGTAAGCAAAACAAGGTGTATTTCATTAATAATGTGAGGAGGCTACAGATATTTCTGTTGAACTTCGGAGAAACTGAAAATAAAGAGGCTGCCCTGGGACATAGAAAACCTTGTAACTAAGTCACAGGCTGTGGAGAACAGACACGGCCACTGCAGGGGTGCAGACCGTGATCAGCACAGACGGCGGCCCTCCTCTCCGCAATGGGATCATCTCAAATAGAAATGTGTTTTTCTTTTCAGTTGCTACTTAAAGTCCTGAGATTCCCAAGAGAAATGTACTTTGGATTTAGAACTTGGCTAGGAATTATTTAGAATGGAAAGCTGGAGGTGTTAACAAACAAGGCTCACACTGAGAACATTTTATTTCCTTTGGTCTACCTCTCCTCCTTCTTCCCCCAAAGACAACTTTCTTTAACTTCATTCCAGATAGAAAAAAAAAAAAACACCAAGATACCACTCTGTCTTCTTATGGTAATTAAGCTCCTGGTTATTTACCTCTTTTCAAGAGGGAAGGAGGGTGGGGAGAACTGGCATTCAATTAAAGTGTTATTTTTAGCCCCACTGATTCCAACTAGGAGAGGGGGCCTGAAAAGGGAGAGAGGATCAAGAGAACATTTCTGGTGAATCTGGTGAAAATTTCTGGTGAAAATTTCTGCTGCCTAAGAATGTGTTTAAGAGTTAATGCTGGAAAGGAGGGAGGGAAGGAGTTAATTCTTTACAGATCAGGGATGGCCTTTCTTAGCCTTTGCTTGTTACAGCCACAGCCCACGCACACCTGGTGTGAGATCTGGGCTACCTCTCTAGCAGGGAAAGGAATCAGGTGCTTAGGTTCCCTGTCAGCGCCAGCAACATCAACTTCCGTCAGACTTCTCACTTCGAAAATTATCTGAATATACTAAGGTAAAGCACAACTTAAAAAAAATGCTTAAGGAATCTCTAAAAGTACATTGGGGCAAGGCCACCATTGCATAAATGAAAAATGAAGTAAGGGTGTGAACATATATATATACATATATGTAACATGGAACCTCTTATGTATGTACACCCGCAGTTCCAAGGGTTGAGGAGCAGCACTCATCCCCCACAGGCTGAGGGAGGGGAAGGGGACATGTGTAGTGACAGGCTACATCTTAACATAGGAAAGTATTTTCAAGACTCAAACCACAAAAGCACCTGGGCTTTGAATTATTCCCACATTGGTAAGAGGGAGAGAGGCTAAAGGAGTCTGTGTTCTTTAAAAGCTTTAATTATATACATATAATTTAGTAATATGTGAAAGCGCTTTACAAATTCTCAAGTGCCAAGTGAACACTAGAGGCTATTATCATTACGAGACAAAGGAAGATGCCTCTTTTAGAATGTTACCACAGAGAATCTGCTTATCTGGCTTTTAGGTGAGGCTTATTTAGCCTCTTCTTTTTCCTGTGTCTAAATGGACACCAAGGGTGCAGAGCTGTGCGGGGAGCTTCTCGACGGAAAAGAGCCTACTGTGGCCAGAGAACGCAGGATGCAGGCTCCGCTCAGTCCTGACTGTCGACTCCGGGGCAGGGCGCCTGGAGCAGATGCTGTTAAACTACATTTAGCACACAGTCACAAATAGTGACTAAGGAGGACAAGAATTTTTACTTCAAGTGCTGCAATTTTTAACCCCAGACCTCCAAAGTCTATTTAAATATACAGGATACCAATAGCCTAAGTGTTTCGCATCAGAATTTCAGCCTTGTCTGTTTAAATTTACCACACTTTAAAAAGTACACCACCAGCACCTCCCCCTCCACCCACCCCGCCACACACACAGTGCCCCGTGTTCCATCCTCTCCAACTTAGTTTTGTCCTGCTCAGCTGCTCAGCCTCTTGGGATTTTAATATTTAAGATTAGAAACTGCTACACCTCATTGTTCCTTTTGCTAAGAACTTCAAGGATGATACAAGCATCTTCTACTTATATTTAGATTTATTAATTCAACATAAGAAGAGAGTACAGCAGCCTCACTCGTGATTGTACTCTACAACCTGGACTGGCAGCGTGCACACTGAGGTGTATCACGTGGCGTCGCAGCTTCTGTAACTCACACACCAGGGAAATGACCCCCACACAACCAGACGGTCTCCTCCTGTTTTTCTCCTATCATAATTTTAAAAATGACCTGAATTTAAACATTCATTTTCTAAGACTGCACTTCAGTTTTAAGATCATGTTTAATTAAAAGAAAATAAAAATAAATAAGGCATCCTCTTGAGCTCTCTGAACCAAATCGTAGGAGTTGAGTATCTTTTGCTACGGGAAAGAGGTTCAGATTATTTACTGCCTCTTACAGAATTCAATGAAGCCTACTACTAAGGAGGGTAGGAGAAAGCATTTACTGACTCCTCATTCCAGGCAAGTCCTCAAGCTAGATATTTTACAAAGAAAATCCCACTTAATCCTCTCACGTACTATGAGCTATATACAATATCTCACATTTACAAATGAGTGTTTCAGAACTTCAAGAACATATACATCTATTAAGTAGACTAGGACTTGAAACCAGTGCTAAGACTACCTAAGACCTCCTATCTGATCCCTCCGCTCCTACCCTTGCTCCTTCTCCATTCCATAGCTACCATGATCTCCCCAAAAAGGGGTCAGCATCCCACGACCATTGCTCTTTTTAAGACCTTTACTGACTTCATACTGCCTACCGAGCAATAGCCCACAGTGAGGCCCCTGACTTGACCTTATACCCACCCACCTCTCCCTGGGGCATGCCCCCACCGCGCACAGGCAGCTCCCCCGGTGGTCCCCACGCCCAGGCTGCTTCCCACCGTTCTCCACACCCTCTTCTCCACCTGCGACTGCCTCACTGCCATTCTTCTCCAGGAAACAGAAGCACCCTAAAGCGCTCCACAGGAGGCACAACGCCTCCTGGAGGCCTTCTGTGAGGCGCTTCGTTGGGCCTCAGTGCTCCAGTTAGCCCATACGCGGGCGCTGTCACCTCAGCAATAAATGTGCAGAGAGCCATACAGAGAAAGAGCACTGACACCATGACTTGCAGTTCAAGGTGGCAAGTAAAAAAAAAAAAAAAAATCCCACTTCCTTAAGGGATTTTTCATGTGGCTTACATTCTCTGCCAAGTGAGAAACTTTCCACTGCAAGTCTATCTACCTGGAGGAACCAAAGCCACCACAAGTGATTAATGAAGGGGGAGGTAGCCTTATAGTAGACTGTCATCCCCTACCACTAATACACACATCCCTGTCCAGACACACCTACTAATTCTTATATTATCTGCTCAAGCTTCAAGTTGAATCAGCATTTAAAAAAAAAAATTCCCAGCTACAAGCCTTCATTAAAACAACATAAACCTCAGGAAGGGATGGGAGGGAAGGAAAAATGGGAGTGATCTACTGTTATCAAATCAGTTTAAAATCAGCAATGCCCTCATTGGTGTGGCTCATTGGGTTGCGCATCACCCATAAACCGGAAAGGTCACCAGTTCAAATCCTGGTCACCAGCACATGCCTAGGTTGCAGACCAGGTCCCTGTCTGGGGTGTGTGAGAGATGGCCAATTGCTGTTTCTCTCCCTCTCTTTCCCCCTTCCTTCCCTGTCTCTACAAATAAATAAATAAAATCTTTAAAATAAACAAATCTCGGCCCGGCTGGTGTAGCTCAGTGGATTGAGCGCGGGCTGGGATCCAGAGGGTCCCGGTTCAATTCCCAGTCAGGGCACATGCCTGGGTTGCGGGCCAGGTCCCCAATGAGGGCCATATGAGAGGCAACCATACATTGCTCTTTCTCCCCTCCCTTCTCCTCTCTCTGAAAATAAATAAATAAAATCTTTAAAATAAACAAATCTCACCACCAATGTGAAAAACCAAAACCACACAAAATGTTCACCCCCTCTCTTTGCCAACCCAGCCAAGGTCTCCCGAAGTTGGAAGAAACTGCCCAGGACCAGAACAGCAACATCTCTGGTTCAGTGGACATACAGCAGAAAGTCGCCAGACACTGGGAAAACAAGGATGCCCCAACACAGCCGTTTCACCACCCCTGCTGCTTCTCCAGAACAGACCTGCACCCAGAGAACTCGAAAGCCTACAAGGCAGTCTTTAAGAGCCTACGGTCTGGAGCAATAATCTCTCTGGATGACTTACATTAAATATCGTGCTAAGAAAAAGATAAAAGGGCAGAACCATTGCTGCTATGGAAACTACTGTATCTAACTTCCACATGTGAGCCTGGGCACATATTTGAGAAGAAATGAAGCATTTTGCTTCCCAATGTTTAAAATACCAGAAAATAATAGGAGACTGTACACAGCTTTCAGATTTAGACATTAAACTGAATTTCCACCTCATTATGAAAATTTGAAATTACAAAAAAGCATAAGCTTAAGTTTTTCTGATTTAGGGCTGCTAAGAGTGTCTTGGTATCCATTTCCTGCTACGCCTTTACGCCATATAAAGAGCAAGTTTCCTTAAAAGAACCCCTCAATGCCCTGCCTAGTGTGGCTCAGTTGGTTGGAGCATCATCCCCTGCAGCAAAAGGTTGGGGTTCAATTTCTGGTCAATGCACATACCCAGGTTGCAGGTTCTAGCCCCGGTCAGGGTGCCCATGGGAGGCAACCAGTCAATGTTTCTCTTTCTCCCCACCCTTCTCTCTAAAATCAATAAACATATTTTTAAAAAGTTTTTAAAAAGAACCCCTTCAATATTGTAGACTGAACACACAAATTGCCTGGCAGTAAGTACACAGTATTTTACCATTGACAGGACTTTCAGAAAGCGCCTACTCTGTTAACAGACGATATTCTCCTCTACAGCAGTTACGACCGCAGTCTCTTTCGGATCAGCCTAAAAGAAACTTCTGCCATTGTCTACTCCTTCTATCTCAAATGCATCTGGGAGAACGGTCCTCAAGGCATTCTTGAGACTATGGTGCCAAACCCAACTGTTTCACTCTTTTTCTGTAAACAGAGCAGAGACCTACACAAGCGTACTTTTTTAGACATATTTTTTAAAGTTCCTTGACTTGATTTTTATTCTCCACTTGAGATTCACCATATAACGAAAGCAGAATGGTTTAGATATGTGACTTTTCTGTTCCCTTGTTTTTGTGAAATTAATTTTTTGTCAGGCTAACACCCAGGATTCACAACACAGAACTGGGGACTGCAGGATTTACAACTGAGCTGAGGAAATAGGATACTACGTTTCATTCTCTATTTGGAGAGCAATGCTGGGGGGAGGGATCATCCAGGTAGAAGCAGGAGTAGTAAATTCTGACCAGACAAAACTCCCACTGCACACAGCACTCAGCGAATTTCACAGCGCCCAGATCAAGAACAAACAATTACTACACATCACTGGCCAATACACAGCATCATTTCACCAAAGTACCTTCTAACTGAAAATGATCCATATTCTTGACTTGCTGAGACAAAAGATGGCTTCCTGTATTTAATAGTGACCAGAATTCAAACAAATGGTTCCTCTCATGTTCCTATCAAGGTTGGCTACACATTAACAAATACCTATTCGACATGGCCAACAGAAAGGACAGCTAGGTGGCTGCTTTCAACGTGCTTCCGTGGTACACAGTTCACCATACACCTAATGGCACGGTGAACAAGACCCAACCGCGGCTCTGATCAGTGGGAAGAAAAGGTGGGAGAAGAGGAAGCATGAAGAGGGAGGAAGTCAGAAGTCTTCCTGAGTATTATGCATACAGATAAATGATAGGATCCGATAACCACAGTTACTAAAACCAAAAATAAAATGAAAAGAGGACAACGGACTCTGCTTAACTAATCCATGTACAAAGTCAAAAAGTTGTCAGAGGACCACATTTGAAAGAAGGAATAAGGAAAGCTACCAAAACAGTCGCCAGCAATCACGTAAGATCACGCACGTGCCTCTTGGCACAAACAGAGAGGCAGGTGGAAACAAGCAGCCAGGCCACGCACGCCCTCCACGGTCTCCAGGTCAGAGTCGCCCCTGGAGGCCAGAGGGTGGGTTTAGTCTACAAATGTGTTATTTGCTCTACCCGATGTCTTTTTAAAAAGTTAGTAGGGTTCAATATTTAGAAATTTACCAGTTTCTCATTTATTTAAAAAAAAATTACCGACTTCTTTTAAAAAATAAAACAAAAGATAAGTAAAAAACCAGAGAGACTGGCAACAGAGGCCACATTCCTACAGAGCTATTAAGCCAGCAGGCTGCCTTTTAAATGGATCATATTCTCTTAAGTTCTCCTAATACCAGCGTAACTCATTGCTTTGCCTGGATGCCCTGGTTCCTGCAGGGGCTGGATCTCAAGTGAAACATCATAGCCTAAAGGTCAAACGTGCTGAAGGGCGTGTGGGTTTTCTACCACGGTGGTAGAGAGGTTCAGAAGACCAGAGTATTGACATGTGGGTGGAGGGCAGAAGCAAGAATTCCACAGCACAGAAATATAACTAATGAAGGGCTAGAGCGGGGTGAAGTAGTCTTAACTACTTTGACATACGGTATTCATCTAAATTCAGGGTCTTTCTAAATTCTATTTAATCCTCACCTGAGGATACGTCTATTGATTTTCAAGAGAGAGGACAGGGGAGATGGGGAGAGAGGGAGAGAGAAACATCGATGGGCTGCCTCCCATGTGTGCCCCAACAGGGGATCGAACTCGCAACCTAGGTATGTGCCCTGACTGGGAGTCGAACCCACCACCTTTTTGGTCTACGGGACAACACTCCAATCAACTGAGCAACCCGGCCAGGGCTAATTTCAGGATTTTTCATTTCCAACCTAATCATCTCTGAATACTCCAAGGAATAACCATAACAAAGAATGAAGCAAAAGAGCATCAGTTCTGTACTACTATGCAGCTTAATATGACTGCCCCATACATTCAATGCACTCTAAAATGAGATCCATTTCGGCATGGTGTGCTACTGTGGATTGCGACTAAAAAGCAAGCTTGTCCACAGAGAAGTATATCCCTTCTGGAGGCTGTGGAGAAAGTTAATTCAGACCTAAATAAATATTTTAATACCAGAAAGAAGGCGAAGGATCTATTAAGTGCTTCCTTCTCCAGGTTTGAGGAAATAGGGGGATGGGGACCGAGTACACAGAAAAATAAAAACCACTCTGCATTATACCAAGAGCCCTTGAATTAATATAAACAAGCTTCAAGGTCAAACTCTGAAAAATCTGTCTCCTATGACCTACCGAAATGACATTTTAAGTAGAACAAAGTTTAAGTAGGGACAGAAGTGTAAAAAAGAGGTCTTACTTCAGACTTTTCACGCTTCAGCTTCACCAAATAGATCCCCATGAAAACCTGCTCTAAAAGGATGGAGTAGGCTGTGGGGGGCAAAGGCAATCAATCAGTCCCTGGGCCTCAGGAAGCTGGGTGTAAAGACTGGCTGCTTTCCCTGCACTTGTCACCCCTCCAGTTGGGTGGTGGCTGATGAAATGAACCAGGAGAGGGTAGGCTGAATGCATTCCTACACAGCTCCAAAGCTGCTATTTTGTTTGAGGTGTAAGTTTTCAAAGCATTGCAAAACTGTCCCTGGGTCCATTTGGCAATATCAGAGTAACTTACAATTTGGTTAAAATCCTGAGGTAATTAACTAGCCATTCTTTGCAACTCCCTAAAATAGAGGTCTGAACCAAGAGGAAGCAACACCACCACCCAATGCCCAATACTGGGCTTCCAAAATGCTTCTGACATGAGAAGTCTTTCAGCATTGCAAGTTCAGTAATTTCAACCAAAGAGTAGGAGAGAAGGATACTTTTCACCTCTTTTCATTAACTAAAAAGCCACAGCTAAAAATAAAAAACCGGAGGAAATCCAAAATTGAGGGTTTTATAGGACATGTTAAATTATTCTCTATCAACTGCAAATCTTTAAGGTTGCAGAATATTACTTTAATGCTATTGATTTTTTTTCAGAAACCATGGTAATTTTCATTTAAAAAAATTTCTCATGAACTTCTAATCTCTATTAAGAGAGAATGGAAGTATGGAGCCCTAAACATGTAGAACACACTGCTCACTCTGCAAAACCTCAGATGCAATGTAGCTACATTCTCTCTTCTTCCAGGGCTGCATTGCAATATGCAAACTGGGAACAAACCAACACTTGGCATTAAATAGTTCGTTACTGTTATCACTCAATATTTCTTTACTAATCCAGTGTATGATATTCCAAAATAAAGTAGTCAAATAGAGAATTTACTAAAAAGAATCTGAAATTTTCACATTTTGTTTAAGTATAAACATCGACAAGTATTTATGTTCTCTCCTTGACACCTGATTACAATTAACCTTTAAGGTAAGTTTTCAGCCTAACAAATTTAAGGGGGAGGGCACTTTCTACATACTAAATACCCACAATTTGACCCAAGTTCATAAGTATTGAGTCCTTATGCATATTTGTATTATCACTTTCTCATATTTTTGGTCCATTTACTATGCCCTTCTAACAATTAACTCTAGAATATGTGAATATCAGATAAGAGGTACAGCTAACTCTTAGCTCACATCATTAAGTTGGTCCACACCACAATTCTTACTATATTCTTCACTAAGGGCCAACACTGCAGAAGTAAGTGCATTTGATCAGTTTAAACTCAAATCAAAATTACATGTAACATACAGCAGCTCCCAAGTATAGCTACTATTTCCCATATCTCAAATATCAGAACAAAACGCATCCATCTGTATTAAAATGAAGGCTTCAGTTCAGTTCTTCAGATGAGTAAAGAGATGGTCAGGTAAATCAAGGTCAAGAAAAAACAGTGCTCAGTAGTTGATAGCATACAAGGTCAATTTGGAATTTAACCTTTCACATCAACCAAAGTCAGGGCTGGGGATACACCTGAAGGGGTAAATGCCTGGTTCCCAGGCCCCAGTCTAACAGGCAACTAATGAGAATATGGAAACAGAATAAAAGTAAAAGCCCACAGGAAGTAAAGAAACTGGCTGCCAGTCCTATTCATACTTCTTAGTTGTTTTGTGACCTTTGACAAATTTTGAACGTCAGTAACCTCCCTTATTTTATAAAGTATAGATTTCCCACTCTGACTAGCACATGGGGTTTTTTTAAAAGTTAAAGTAAATCACAAATAATGGCTTACAAAAATTGTAAGACACTATCAAGTATTGTTTCTCAGACACTAACCTGCAAACTGTTTTCTGCTATCACTCCCTCCTTCCAACAGCACATTTCTAATGTATGCCAAAGTCAAGCTGTTACAATTAATGTAACTTGGGAAATTCAAGTTGACAAAGATACACACACACACACTCCTGCACATATGCGAGGCTGCACTTTCTTCACCTGGTCAAAAAGAGGGCATTTTCTATCTCAAACTTACCTGCAAGCACTGAATACGCTTATATAAGTTCCGAGTACCAAAGATATAAACCACCAAGGCAAACAGAATAGTCCATTTGAGTCAAGTTTGTTCAACATAAAAATGTTTAAAAAGAATTCTACTTTAAAAAACGTTGCTAAATCACTGATGGTGATGTTCAGGTGCCAATTTAAGAATCATACACTATAAATATCCTGCGGTAATTCATAAATACATCTACTCAGAGCCTGGCATAATGCTTAACACAGGGTCATAGCATGGTCAACGAATTGACTAGCCTGTGATTAATATTAAATGTTTGGTCTTCTTGAAAAGTATGGTATTAGGCCATTTTAAAAGCTAGAACTATGAACTGAAATTAAGCCTGAAGATGATTAGCACTGTATGTACCATGCCACAGGAAGAGTACAGTCTGCTGATGAGGAAATCCTACCTGAATTTACTGATAAACTATATACAAGCCTACAAAACAGACTTGGGTGCAGGAAGAAAAGCGTAACTGCAGAAGGAACTCCAGGGCACTGAAGGTGAAGGTGGCACTGGAAGGGTGGGAGGAAGACTAGGAAGAAAAGCAGGAAGAGGCCCAATTTCTTCCACAGCTTGTACATATCTTCTCAGCCCTTCCCTTCTCTCCTAGCTTCTTACCTCAGCCACTCAAAGGGTCTCGTTGCCTCTCCCACTTGAGAACTCAGCTGGGTGCCCAAATGTTCCAAGATGCTAACTTAAATATTTGGCTATAGAGAGACAACCATCTCATTTTCTATGCATCCAACAAAGTCACTCCTCAAAAGAGCAGAAAATATCTGGACATCTATGGCAATAATTGTGAAGGTAGCCAACCTACACCCTCTGCAGGACAGAGTCATCCCACTCCCTGATGATCCATTTGGCAGAACTAGCTTTACCTCATCTGTTAACCTGTACTGCTCAAGTAAAAACAGACAAAGTTAACATAAAAAATGCTCTAAGTGCCAAGGAGGAAAGAAGAAGCAAGACCTCACTCTACAACCTAGGAGCTGTTTAAATGGAGTGACTACAAGCAAAACCAAAGAAATTAAATTGAAGAAACGCCCAATTTCAAACAGTAAGACAAACCTGGACAATAATGGGCAACTACAAAGGGGCCACGCACAACCTGAAAAGAATGAAGTTCATTACTGAATAAAAGGCATCAGGAATCCTTTGAGACACAGCTTTCAAATGAGGCAAAAGTCACAACTAAAAAAAGGACATGGAAAAAATAGACATGCCTCAAAATATCAACACCCATAAAGACACTCAGAGCCACTCTAATATGCATATCCTATGACCTGTACTGTGCCGGAGGCACAAGAGGGTGTGCACAAGGAGTGCCCGCTTAGTGTCCAGCGGAGAACAGAACACATGCAGCAAGGGGCACCAATCTGGTGAACGTGAGAAGAAGGGATTATATCTGGATGATGGGGGAAAATCAAAGGTTCAGAGAACACAGGGCATGTGCACTAGGGTACCCACTGTCACATGTTCGCACAGGGGATGAGCCACCATGGATTCAACCATTCAACTGGTGCCACACCATGACAGCCCACAAGACATGCGCTCTGCAGAGACAGACACTGAACAAGCAAAAAAGACAAACTAAATATTTTAACAATTTAAAAATCTAAAAGAATCACACGGGTAGGAGATCACAAAAGGCCTCTCCAGAGAAGTGACATTTAAACCACGACCTGAAGACGCGGCACATGTTTAGATACGTGTAATCCTTGGCCTTCGGAGGGAGGGGACATGCCGTTCCACATGCTCTGTGTTGTGGGCGTGGAAGGGATGGTGGGTAAGACACAACCGGTGCTCTGAGGAATCTCGTCCCACAGAAGCCGTCACAGAGAGAATGCGGAAGCCCAGGAGGCAGAATTTTACTTTGTGGAACCTTAAGAAACTGGAGAAATCTTGAAACCCATCCAGCTTAACCATTCCTTTTTTTAAATGATGAAAGTGAAGCCCCAAAACTGCCTCTGCATCACTAAACTAGGTAGGGACAAAGGTGGGGCCGCAGCCTGTTAGTTCCCGTTAATCACTCCACACTGCCCACTGGGCTTTTTCATCAGAAATTCACTTAGAAAATCAGAGCAAATTAGTCACGTACAAGGAACACAACACCTGTAGGGAAAATGAGCCAACTCGGGCTTAACTGCCAAGCACTTCACTAGACACCGTGGAATGGTCTTCCCTGGTCCAGGACAAAACGAAAAAATGTAGCAAGTTTTTCATAAAGTGAAATATATACTCAATTTCAGTTTTGAAGTTATGAACATACTACTTTTGTGTTTTTAAGCATCCAAGAAATAACAGTGATAATAGAGATTCTGTCTGATGTTTTTAAATACCTTTCCTTGAAGAAACAAGAGTGGACAAACCTATCAGTTCCCTCCCCCCGCATACATTTTTACTTTTTATTGTACTTTCCTGAGAAATACAAACATCGAGGAACAACTCTGACAGAGAGAATGGGGGAGAACACGGGGAACCGCTAAGCCAGAGTCCTAAGAGCACTGTTCGTTAAAGCAGAAGGAAAAAGAAAAACCTCCAGTCCTTACCAAGGAAGATAAACAATAAGGAAGCTATGAAGATAAATAAGCATATATTCACACAACTCAGTGTTATTCAGCAGCAAAATAACAGGGAGCATGTAGAGACCAAAGTATATCATAAACTGAGAATTTTAGTAACTTCAATTCTGTGTCCTACAAGACAAAAAGAAGACTTACAATCTTTAAAGTTATTATAGCTGCCCTTGTACGTCAATTATAATGAAAAAGAAGTATTTACTTTTAATTACGTATTTTCCAATTCTTACATTATATTGTTTTACAAATAGTATGGAAATAAATGTAACGAAGGGAAAATGCCCTTCAAATTGGAGCTACTATAACTCATCCCTCACAGCCTCACATGTCTGGTTAACCCAAAACCCCCACTGCAGGCATGAATCGGCTGTATCACAGTAACCTGGGCCCATTCTGCCAATTAGTAGCTGCTCAAGGTCCAGGTCAACCTGTAAACAGACACTTCTATAGCATATGACTAGGCTCAGCCCGAGCGGAATAATAGGTTAAAACTGGAGCAGGAATACAATAGGAAAAAACAGTTCATCAGTTTATGGAATTCTGCACAGAACTAGCACAACCCTGCGTCCCACTCGAAGAAGGCTTATCTCAACCTTAGCTTACAGCCCCCCCACCCCCCACCCCCAAATAAATAGTACCTAAAGAATTCTGGACCCTTTATGCCCTGCAAGTCACTGGATGGGGTCACCCTGAACAGGAATTCTCCCAGAATGCTGACTGATCTACTGGAAGAACAGCCTGACTGGTCTTCACCGATGCTAAGCTCTATTTTGGACACCAACTGTCTCAAGCTAGCTGAACTTGAGAGATTTCTAAATCTTTCCAAGGACATCAGAAACATTTGTGTCTATACCAGAGTATTTATCTCTGTTACTAAAGAAAAGTCACCTTCCAGAGAACTGCTGTGAAAACATGCATCATACGCACTCAAAGTAACATAGAAAAAGAAAAGTAGTTTAAAAACATATATATTGATGCATATGTATATGTATATATACACACACACTTGGAAAGTCAAGGTGAACTTTAAGAAAATTAATGCCCCATTACATAATTTTATCAAAGTGATGTAAGCAATAAAGATCTAATTTATATTGGTACGAACTATGTATCTCAGGCTATTCCAGGCAAGGAACTATGATAGAGGTTTATTTTGTACCAAGATTTGTAAGACATGAATGATTTAGAAATATACATGAACCCTGAACTACTACAAGGATGTCAATCCAAAGGTGATTACTTTGAGATATCGGAAGAATAACAACTGGAGTTTTGAGGAAGAGAGAGTCTCTTTTTACCTTCCTCTCACCTCAGAAAAATGCAGTTCCTAAAGGATATTCGCAGGAAACTTGCAGTGGTTTCAGTAACACAGTCTTTAGTGAGAAGGAACAAAAGAGAAAGCCTTTTAAAAATCTAAGCCACTGAAATTCTAAAATGACACCCACATGACCCAGTTCACTTTTCTATTCAAAGAATTTTGATGCTATACATGTATCTATTTTTCTTTGGAAGCTTTTCATGTCTAATATATTTTAAGGGGTATGCTTTTACTTAAGCATATATATAATGGAATAAAACATCATTGAGGACCTTGGCCCTATAAGCAATTGCTAATGGGAGAGACATAAATTCAAACACGGAGGGGGAAAAGCAATATATAAATGGCAAATGTGAGAAGAAATACGGGTGTCTGAAACAGAAGGAGGTAATGTTGGGTGGGGTGAGAAAGACAATAGCTATTATAAGTTTAATTTAGGGTGTGGCAGGCAATGAAATGAATACTGCAAGTGGCACTATTCCCATGGGATCCTAACAACCCAAGGAAATGGGTCATTTTATTCCTATTTCTCAGATGAAGAAATGAACTTAGAAAATATTACCTTGCCCAGACCCACAAAACTTGTAAACACAGGTCTATCAGACTGTAAAGCACACACTTTTTGAATCATATCAATAAAACAATTAACACACCCAAAGCCAAGCTTTACCACAGGCCTATTAAATAAGAATCTCTCATAAGGGCCCAGACACTGCTTTTTTTTGTTTGTTTGTTTTAAGTACCCCATTTGATTTTGATGTGCAGCCAGGATTGAGAGCCATTGCAAGTAGAAAACAAGTAGAACATCAGCTGGGTGGTGCACAACAGCAAGAGTCAAATAATGAGAGACAGGAGAAGGCATTCAGTTTTTAGGGGAGAAAAAGGACTGTGACCATCAGTGAGGTCGAAAAGGCAGAGCCAGGCAAGAGCATATCCAGGGAAAGTCTCACCACAGCAGTGACTAAAATAGCAGAGAAAAGCTGATTGGAATTTTGCTGAGAGCACAACATATAGGCCATATATTTTAAGACTATAGTTAAGAAGGGGGATGAAATAATTTTTATCACTAAGGTGACAAAGGGACATAAATTTTAGGAAGATAAAAAAGAAGTAACCATTGCGTACTCTGAAGCCAATGAGCAGAGATACAAAATATAGGAAGGGACAGATAATGAGCAGGACTTGCTGAACAGTCAGATGCAGCATAACAGGCGCAACCAGCTCCGTGGCCACCCTTTCTAGCACTCACCATTCTAAGCCTTGAGTTCCTCAATTAGAAAACAGAAGACTTCTGGTCAAGATGGCAGTGTAGGCAGACATGGCTCACCTCTTCACATAAACACAACAAAATTACAACTAAAATACAGAACCACCATCACTCAGAACTGACAGAAACTGAGTTGAATGGAAGCCTGACAACCACAGAATTAAAGAAAGCATATCCATCCAGACTAGTAGAAGGGGCAAAGTTGTGAAACAGGCTGGTCCCACATCCACATGTGATAGGTAAAAATTCGGGAGGGGTATCTGGGGAGCGAGGAGTACCAGACCTCCCAGGAACCCAGGGTTCCAGTGCTGGGAAGGTAAATCCCCACAACCTCTGGCTGCAAAATCCAACTAGGGTTGAGTCAGTGGAAGAAACTGCTAGAGCCCTAAGAAGTTCCTCTTAAAGAATCCACACATGGGTTCACTTACTCAGACTCACTTTCTCTAGGCTCTGGCACTGGGGTGGCAGCTTGAGGGGCACCAGTGGCATGCAAGGGGAAGCTGAGGTGTCTGGCACTGGGGCAAGCAAAGGCCACTGTCCTTTTCCTGGGCCCTCCCCCAGCAGAGCCGGCAAGCTGGTGCTGCATGTACAATTCCATCAACCTGGCTAACACTGTTGACCAGCCTGGGATATCTCCAGAGACTCCCCTCACCCAACTTATGGGCTCATACAAGCTGCTCTTCCATATGAATGGATGGTCTTGGCTCATGCTTCACAATTTCCTAAATCCTCTCAAACAAGCAGCTGGCCTCCGTGAGGCTGGGAACTAGCAGCCTAGATTCATAGTTTGACTTCGCCTGGAAATCTCCAAGCCCAGCACAAGTAGCAACCATCTCAGATTGCTTTATAACTCAGGCAAGGTGGCCCTGGGGAAAACACAGGTGCGAGCTGACTTTGGCCTGCACCACCCAGGAAAACCATGCCAGTGTACCCAGAGGACAGCTACAGATGACATCAGAGCACCACCACCATGTCCCCGCACAGAAAACCCTCCACAGAGGGTGGAGGTTGGTAGTCAGTGGTCACAGCCAATTCTTGCAACTGACTGGCCTGGGTAAATCCCTCCCATTGATCTGCCCACAGCAACCAAGGCTCAACTACAAAAGTAAGTAGTACTGAGCCTACATGAAGGGTGCACCTCGAGTACCCAACTCGGATGATAGAGGAATCTGTGCCACTTGACCCTACAGGACACCTACTACATTAGGTCACGCTACCAAGACAGAGAGTCACAGCAGCTCTACCTAATACATAGAAACAAACACAGGGAGGCTGCCAAAATGAGGAGACACAGAAACATGGCCCAAATGAAAGAACAGATCAAAACTCCAGAAAAAGAACTAAACAAAATGGAGATTAGCAGTCTATCAGATGCAGAGTTCAAAACACCGGTTATAAAGATGCTCAAGGAACTTAGTTAGGACCTCAACAGCATAAAAAAGATCTAGCCAGAAATGAAGGATATACTAATTGTAATAAAGAACAATTTACAGAGAAACAACAGTAGAATGGATGAAGCTGAGAATCAATTCAATGATCTGAAACATAAGGAAGCAAAAAATAACCACTCAGAACAAGAAGAGGAGAGAATCCAAAAAAAAAAAAAAAAAAAGAAAGAAAGAAAGAAAGAAAGAAAAACAAGGAGAGTGTAAGCAGCCTCTGGGACACCTTTAACGAATCCAGCAATCACTTCACAGGGGTGCCAGAAGGAGAAGAGAAAGAGCAGAAAGCTGGAAATCTATTTGAAAAAATAATTAAAGAAATCTTCCCTAATCTGATGAAAGAAATAGACATGCAAGTCCAGGAAGCAGAGTCCCAAACTAGATGGATGCAAGAGGCCCACCCCAAGACCCATCATAATTAAAATGCCAAAGCTTAAAGATATAGACGGGAGGGTAGGTGTGGAAGAATGGGTGGGTGACAGGTGAGGGAATTAAGAAGTACAAATAGGTAGTTACAGAACAGTCATGAGGATGTACAGTTTTAGAAAGGGAGCAGCCAAAGAACTTACACGCATGACCCATGGACAGGAACACGGGTGGGGGAACTGCCTCAAGGAGTGGGGGGGTGCGGGGTGAAGGGGGCAAAGGGAGAAAAATTAGAACAACTGTAACAGCATAATCAATAAAATAGAATTTAAAAAAAAGAAAATGGAGAAAACAGTCATATCATCTTGCTAGGAATGAATGAGATAATCCAAATGTAACAGACTCAAAGCTTCTGTATTCTAATAAAGTACAGTATAAAAAAATAGTATCCCAATATTTTCCCTTCAACCAATACAACTTTAGATGGCTTTCACAGTTTTAAAAACCCAATAAATGTGTGACAGGAGCTTGACCTGTCTATTCGGTTTCTATTTTCAATGACAGTTCTCTCTACATCAGTCCAGGCCAGTATTCAGAAGCTAGAGGCAGCCATAAAAAATATATCAAATTTTTTTCTAAATGGTAAAGTGTAATGTACACTATGGAAAGTGAATGTCATTTAACAAATGGCTGGCAAATTTATATAAGTGATATATTAAAAGTATATAATTTGTATAAAAATATATGCAAAATTATAGATTAAATGATATTCTGTATGTCCTCAAATGAATTCTTCGGGCCATATAATATTTAGGAAACAAACTTAGTAATAGGATCAGTTAAACTTTCGATTGCTAGTCAAAATAACTCACACAACTTAAAACCTGACACCTGCCAAATGATAAATCTTGGCAGTCTGTAAGATTTTCTATTTCATTTTCATATACCTTATTTCTGTCTTAAGATGATTTCCCACACACTTAGTATGTAATCCCCTAGCTAACTGATCTTTCAACTCACACTCGAAATGGCAAAAAATTTCTTCCCAAATAATTCGCTGTACTATGCTAACTATTCTGTGCAGTCATTTATGACAGAAACCGGAGTTGCTGCCTAGGGTGTCTCTCCTTACCCAAGAAAATAAGCATTCTTAAAAAGAAGGGAAGGAAGGGTCAACATGGAAAACATAGAGTACAGTTGTAAGAAGAATTTGCTTCTCCTACATATCTTTTAAAGCCTTTCTAGAGTATAGCTTACAAATGAAAAAAAGGTATTTGAAGTTGTTTTTAAAGGAGCTATGTTCTTTTAACCCTCTCTCAGACCTAAGAGGCAAATTTGTAGTTCCTGAAACCTGTTTTCAAAAGGCAATAGCTATAATGCTTGGATAACCCATTAAGACATAAAATGACGGTTGCTGCTAAGAATGGGGAAAAAGAAAGCTTTTCAGTAAATGAGAAATTTTCTCTGAAACCATTCTTTATCTAGAGAAACACTCTAAGAGAAGTGAAGAGTCCTACTGCTGTTCTCTTGTGTGCTGGAAATAAGGAGATCCATCGGTTATAATGAAGAGAGGAATCCGAGAGGGAATTCTAAAATTAAAAAAAACTTGTGAAAAGGGTTAGGAGAGAGAGGGCACGAAAACGTGCTGAAATGCCTGCAGACCCGCGCAGCCCCTTTTCCCACCCTGTGCCTGCACAGGTAAGGCAAAACTACAGTTTGCACTTTGAAATGGATTTTCCAGTTAGGATTAATTACAGGCACATAAGCTTCCCTGGAGTTCACTTTCAAACAGAATGAGGCCGCACTAAAAACCTGACTAAAGGAAATGAGATAATATCCATCTCAGGCTCCATGCCTCTCTCACAACTCAATGTATGGACACCTATCAACCTCCACCTAAAGCACGTTGAAAAATCTCACTGCATTCTCCCAAGAGAAGAAAGCTAAAGGCTGAACCTCTGATGGCTGCCCTGAAGGGACAGAAAGGCAACAGCTGAGTTAGGGCAGGGCCAATATTATACACTGACTAGCTAATACACTCATGGTTAGCCATTTATGCCAGAGCTCTGGTTGTATGTTTTACATGTTATGGTTCTATTGCTGATTCTAAGTTTGAAAACCAAGTTCTCATTGAGAAGTTGTGCCTTGCAGACGTGTGCTCTGGGCAACTGCACAAAGCAAAGGAAACAACCAACACCCCCAACTTCACATCTTTCAGCATTTCTAACACAAATATCACAGGTGCCATGGCGAACACCTGACCGCTTAACGTTCTCCAAGTTGAGGGGTCCCGGAAGGTCTCAGAGTTGCACAGACACTTCAGCAGATGCGGGGAAACACTGCAAGACCCTCCTGACACCTATGGAAAAGCATCGTGTCTTCTAAATATATGTTCTGTGTAAGGGACGTTTAAAGCATTGATACAGTGCCTTTAAAGGCAGTTTGTGACAAGAGGTCGCCCTATAAAATTGAAGAGATGAGAGAAGAAATCAATGGTATATAAATTGTCAAAACTCAACTTTAAAAGGTAGAGTTGGACAGAAGTTGTTGTACAGGGTGAAAGAGAATAAAATCTCCACATTTGAAATGCCTAATCCCCGTGGTGGGAGCAAGGAGCCTTTTCCTAGTTGTAAAGATCAGAAAACATTTCTCATCTGTCCTGAAAAAGAAAAAAATAGGGATGGGCAATCTAGGTAAAAGAGACAAGTTTCTCTTCATCCCTAAGAGGAATCAAATACCTTCACTCCTGTGCTGGGCTGAATGTGTCCCAAAATTCACTGGTTGAACCCCTAAACACCAATGTTACCACATCTGGAGATAGGGTCTTTAAGGGAGTTAATGAGGTCACATGGGTGGGTGCCTAAACCAGCGGGGCACCACACAAACAGGGGAAGAGACCCCAGGGGAAAGGCCCAGTGAGGACGCAGTGAGAAGGCAGCCAGTGGTCTGCAAGCCAGGCAGAGAGGCCTCGCCAGAAACCAACCCTGCCAGCACCTTGATCTGGGACCTCCAGCCTTCAGAACTGTGAGAGAGTAAGTTTCTTTTGTTTAAGCAACCCAGTCCCTGGTGTTCGGCTCTGTCAGCCTAAGCAGAGTAACATAACTCCCAAACCAGTTATCTTTTTCCTGCGCATGCTGTCAGCCAACCTTCCCAGACTCCTGGGATTTGAACCTTGGATTTATATATCTTCTGAATCACATCTCCTCACTTTTCAATCCACAAATGTTCCTTTTCCTTCACTACCAACAACATCCACATCCACCCTTCCGCCTCCTAATTCCCATGGCACCAGGGCAAGCCCTTACCACCATTTATACTACTTCCCATATGCCCTCCTCCCCGGCCCCAACCTACACTTAATTCCAATCTGGCTGGCTTCAACTTCCCAAGAACATCTCATGCTATCACCTGCTCAAATACCACAAATTGCATACGTACTGACCTGCATCCAAGGGCCCTTTCAATTTTCTAACAATTTGCCAGCCCTAATGTTTTCTCACAACGTGTCAAACACAAGGTCAAAATGACCCATAGCCATACTGTGAATCTCTCTTGCATTTTCCTATTTCCTTGCTTTTATTCTCAATGTTGCAACAACTAAGAATGTCCTCCTCTCTGCTCTATTTCTTCTTTCTAAACGGTGCCTGGAAGGGAGAAGTTAGTGAAGAACACTGTCCCATCACAAGGGGCTGTGGAAAAACCTACTAGACAAACATGCTGTTCTGCCACACGATGTGTCTTCTTCAAATAGGCTTTTAGTCCCACCAAGGCATCATGCACACGATTTGAAAGGCAGTACAGTACCACGTAGTAAAAAAAAAATAGGAGATAAAAATCACAAATTGCATAACATGCCCATGCATTCCACACCACATCCAGATCAATCCTGGTTTGAGAGTAGGGAGGAGAAAATCCACTAGGCTTCAACCTGTCCTTGAAAACACACCACATCTTCTACTTAGCGTCAGTGATGTTTAACTTTTACAACACAGAAAAATTTCAGCTCCATATAAATATGAAATGGGGCTATCATACATAAATGAAATTCAGACAGTTTTCAGATTCTCATCTTCCCCTAAATGTTATCATCCCAAGCATCACATAAGGTGTAGAGACCATGAGGCACCCACAGACTGATCTCTGAGTTCAATCACGCCTCCTCTCCAACCCCCGGCTTTATTTCCAAAGCCACCGCCTATATTCCAGCAATAAAGCTTCTAATGGAATTGCTCAGATTTTCCCACTTTTCAATGATCCCCTCCTATCAATTCTTCAGAGAACTTCACAAGCCTTCTCCACCCTTTTTTGATGAAGACATAACTGAGCTTCAACACCTACATTAGATACTTACTGATTTTGATCATGTAAGCGAAAAAAAGACAGTAATGTATCAAGATTTCCACAAACTGAATGCCTGACTGTTAATTTTATATGCTCCCAAAACAGACACTGTCCTACTCACTGGACTTCCCACCTCCATACTTTTATAACTGCTATTTTCTCCACTTGACATTCTCCCCTCCCATTCCAATTCACACATGTACCCATCACTATAAAAACTTCACTTACCTTCAAATCCCTCCTTCCCTTTAAAAGGAGTCCTCCAAGAGCTTTTCCCTGGTCGCTTCGCATGGGCTGTATCATACACTTTTAAGACCCCACCAATAATAACATCACCTGTAAGTGGTAGTTTTTATGTAGAGACCTAACTAGCATGGAGACTTAAATTAGAAGAGCCTTAGCTCTTTGGCTCCAACTCAAATCAAAGTACCCCGTAGTCAGCAACAGCCAGATATACTACAGCGTCACTGACGAGCCCACCGAAAGCACGCAAAACTGCCGGATGAGCTTCCTTCCCCTTCTAACTCAGCGGTGAAAGCACAGAGACACGACACCAAGCAGGCCCACAACCAGGGTTCAGAGCAGAGGCAAACCGACAACACAACACAAGATACTTCAGTGACTGAAATTGCACATTTTCTCTTTTCCTGGAACACCAAGTGCCCAAGAGGGCTGGGCCTTCAGTTTCCCATCAAAAAGGGAAAAGAACCACCCACTTTCTAAGACAGACTGACGGGGAAACACATGTACAGCAGGCTGTCCACACTCAGGCAGGCTGTCCCGCCGGAGTTCTTAAATGATTCCGAGGACAACAATGTCTTTAAGAGGTGAGAGGACATGCTCCCATCCATACTGGATAGATAGCCCCCTTCCCCAAATTCAAGGCTTAATAAGAAAACTTTCAGTTTTAAAAATTCCTAGAGTCTATGAATTCTAAAATATCAATACCTCTGATTATTAAAATTATGCAAAGCTCCTATAATTAATTCCTAGAATTTAAGAGAAATCATTCTAAAATTTATGTGGTTAAATGAACTTAATCTTTTCAGAGCCAATACACCAAACCACTTCACATTTTTCTCTAAAATTTGGTTAAAATGTCCTGACCAACAGAATAAATATAAATTATGGCAAAGTAAGCATTAGTATTTCCACCCTTTATCATCACACTGATATGCAAAGACACAGGACCATATATGGTAGTTATACGTAGCTCCCAGAAAAATAAAATTTAACAGAAACTAAAAAGATGAACACTTCTCTGTAATCAAATTTTCCCTCTTATTTTGTCTCTCTCACACACACACACTTCAGAAGACACCTGCATACAAACCCTACAAATCAACAACTATCAAAAAAAGACCCCACAGGATTAAAATAACGTTGTTCCTCTTTAGACATTGAAACATATTTCTAAGGAGCAGTATTTTCAAAGCCAACAACCCTGAAAAATAAATTAAGCCTCTACCTTCTCAGATCATAAGAGTAACTGGCTTATGACTGAGTAACTTACTTGGTTTATATTTTAGAAAAAGAGTTTCTAAGAGTTCAAGACCCTACCAGTGATTATTTAGGACGGTAACAAGACAGCAATTTAAGCGTGAACAGTAATAGGCTCATAGTCACTGACAGCACATAAGATGACCCTAAAGAGAGCAGGACTCATAAAACACAGAACAGCTTATGATGGAGTTCAAAATCTCAAGATTCCATGAATGTAAGAAAGCACATTCCTTTGTTCATTACAAAGCTGACACAAAAGCAAGACATTTAATGGCAATGTGGCTCCTCTCGGAACGCTGATTTATTGCTGTTCAGGGCTTCCCGGAAAGTATTTCCAAGGGTTAAGCAATAGTTTTTAATACTTACTCCTCTTCACGACCTGCTCTACGGCACTAGCACCTCCTCACAGATCGGGGGAAACGCTTAAATGAATGCTTAACTGACTTACTTGGTCTCACTATTTTTTCCCACAGTGTTCTAGAATACCATACAAAGGAAGTGTATTCATTTTATCCTTGGATTTTCTATTGAGTCTTAATTTTACAGGAAACGGACCCGTGAAGAGGAAAATACTTCAACCAAAGGGAGAACGAGGAACTCTCCAGGCCCCACCACAGAAGAAGCGCCCGCTGCACAACACCAGTGCTAGCGGGTGACGGAAGTAAAAGCATAATTCTGGCTCCTGCCTTGGTCTCGGGCTTTCACTGGGTTATTAAGGTTCCGGGTGTTTACAAATGTGGAAGCCTATTACATATAAAAGCTTCTTTTCCAATAAGCTCTGGATAACTTGCTATCTCCATTTTAAAAGCCTCCTCTTGACAATTACCATCCATTTGAACAGTGATTTGACCCGTACTCTGTCCTTTGAGACATTGCTTAAAAAGGACTCACCTACTCAAAAATCAATCTTTTCAATTAGATGAATACTTAATGAAAGCTGAGATCATCTTGATGAAAGCAAAATACTGCCAAAAGGCAAAAACAGCTGCACATTGTAACGGTAAACCCACAAAGTTGGCCAGATTATAATTCTGCTATCTAATAATTACGGTCCAAAGATTTGTGAGTGACTGCACTTGGTATGAGTTTCTGTAAGAAAAGTATTTAGGGTTTATTCTCCTCAGGCACCTTGACAGTATCATTGCCAAAAGTTGTCTACAGATTTGGTTCCCTGAACAAGAAGGTATAATTTTAGTTCCATAATTAAGTCTCTTCAAAACAAAGAGTAACATCCCAAATATGTAAAAGGTATTCTGATAACAACGACACTTGCCTATGTCTTATGTACAGGTTGCCCTACTGACATCAGATCATAAAATACAACAGAGGAAAAATTTAGGTTGCTCATCCACTCGCGTTCACCCTATTCTCTTTATGGCCAATAGGAAGGATGCACTGGATATACAGCAAACCATAAAGGATGAGGAACGGGATGATGGCAAGCAAAACTGGTTGATGCCCGCAGGGGTGTCCAACCTTTTGGCATCTCTGGGCCACACTGGAAGAAGAGTTGTCTTGGACCACACATTAAATACAAAAACACTAACGAAAACTGATGAGCAAAAAAAAGGTTTTAAATAAATTTATAATTTTGTGTTGGGCTGCATTCATAGCCATCCTGGGCTACAAGTTGGACACCCCTGCTATCCACAAGCATGACACGGTAGTCAATTTGTCTAAGTGAACATAGACTGAAGTAATCTGACCCATATCATATGCTTCGATGTCCTGATTTATACTGTGCAATGGATACAAACTTCCCGGCTCTGTCCCAAGCTGCTAACAATAGGATTTGAACAACAGAAGTTCTGAAGAAAAAATTAGCCAAAATCCAGCAAAATTCTTGTTTAAACCCAAAAGTGAACATCCATCCCCTCTGTTACATAAAACAAATCATAAGCGTTTTTAAACACAAGCAACAAAAGCACTTCAAAAGAGAACTCTTCTCTAAAAATAATTAAATCTTAAAACATAGCCCAAAGTAAAGGCTTGATCCCTAAGTCCCTAATACATCATTTCTTGTATAAATACACAGAAGTGTAAATATAAATACATACTAAGTGAAGAACTGTGTAAATCATCTTCAGTTATAAGGTTAATCTCACGTAATACACATTTAAATGAGCCCCAAATGCCAGGCACTGGGATTGGAAAAGTGAACGTCAGGGTGCTTGGTGGGGGCGGGGGGAGACAATAACAGCATGAATAAAAGACAGTGGGGGAGAAAAGATGAAAAAGGATACTGAGTAGCATTTAGGATTTCCAAAATGAGGCACATGATTGAATGAAAAGTATGGGCTAAGAATTCATTGACCATGTTCAAGGAAAAAATATTTGCTTAGCTCATAAAGTGAACACCGCACTTGGGAAAGAGTGCAGAACTTCGCCTGCAAGTTTCTGAGCCCGGCCCCGCAGGCAGCCACTGAGGGGGTCAGGCAGCAGTGGCAGAGCCAGGGCTGTCCTTTATCCGTCTCCCCCGTGCACAGCTCTGGCTCAAATGGGTCTAAATCCTATGAGGTTACTTTTTAATCCAAGGAGACAGCTCATGAAAATCAATGCTAAAAAAGTTACAAAAGCCGAACAGCTCTCCAACCAACCCACAATTAGGTCTAATACCTGGACACAGGTTGTTCTAGCACCATTAGAACTGTGCACTCTGGAGCCAGACTGCATGAGCTCTAATTCTAACTGTGTCTGGGCTGTTTACATAGACCTCCCTGCGCTGCAGTTTCTTACCCACAAAAGGGGGAAATTTTACTATCTACACTTCAGAGCTCTGAGCACTTGAGATCAGTACCCAGCCCAAAGAAAAAGCTTCCAAGTGATGCTAACACAACCACTTCTATGTCATGTCCTTTTGACACCTGACTGATGTTACATAACATTTCACGTAACATGAAGGAATATTGATTCAGTAGCCAGAGGGGGGCGGGGGGGGGTGGAGACAGACTGAGTTTTCTGTTCCTATCCTTCCAAAATCACAAGCTAAAGGCTATATATCTAGGTGAACACATCTCCTTTTCAATATGCCTTGTCCATTTTTCCCCTAAATGTCTTTAAATGGTTCCCAGGCATACATATGAAATTCAAATGAATTATCTTTAAAACCTGCTTTAGGAAACCCAGCAATAAAATCTACTATCATCCTTTTTTTATGAATAGATATAATTACAACCTAATAGGTATCATTTAATCAAGGTCTAACAAGTAGGTTCTTAAAGCCAAAACTTGATCATTTTCTTCCTTGATAGGTGCACAGAATTTTCTCCCAGGTGGTGGTCATGTAAAGAAAAGGGTAGAAGAACTATTAAAAACTTTATCATAATGGCTTTCTAAAGTGCTAATTACTACCCCATTATGACAGGCAATCTCAGAGTAGAAAGCCCTAACACAATCTCATAGCAGCTTTTAAAATATTTTTACTTCTGCCTCCAAACAACTCCCCACAAAAAGCCCAAAATAAAAAGTAACATATTTAACTTTCACCTACTACTTCTAAGAAAGAAAACAAAGCCACTGGTAACAGCACCCAACCCTTCCCTTGGTTTTAACACCAGCAAACCGGATCTTTAAAGGAGAAAAGCAACCCTGCATTTGTCCCCCATTCCACATGGATACAAGAAAACAGAGACCTGGAGAATGATGTGCTTGCTCTCCTAAGACTCTCAGGGTCAAGGCAAGGCTACAACCCAGGTCTCCTCCAGTGCAAAACAAAATTTTGTACTCTACCCTCCACCCCACCCTCTGAGTGGGGAAAACAAATAATCTAGCGGGCCTACATTCCCCAGTCTGATCGCCATGTCTCTCACATTTAATTACAGTATCTATCCCCACTTCCAGCTAAATAAGATTAATTCTTAGTCACTGATGCTTAATAGTAACTCCTGTAACTCCAGGCAGCCAACACCCCAGTTTGAAAGGGATGCAGATCACTAATTAAGTGCATCATCTATTGAGAGTCTATAATTGCCTTACTGCACCCAAGTCCCTTCTGGCTACACAGACTAAGTTTCTTCACAGACCTACTACACCAAACAGGAGACACACAGTTACGCAAGAAATCTATTTCGAATTAGAGAACCCTGAAAGGGCTCTATTTATCACTGAAAAGAGAAATCTAAGCTCTTTAATTTTCCATTCTCTTTGCTTTCCCAAAAGCTGTGAGAGGTCTCCCAAATGAATCTAAGCCAAGCCTTTGCCTTTCAACTTAGTTGTTCAAGGGTGGGGGTCGGGGTGGGGGTCGGGGTGGGGGTCGGGGTGGGGGGGGCGGGATTTGTGGTGCACAAAACAGATCTGCTCTTTCTGCAAAATGTGAAGGATTCTAAAATTGCAGAAATAAGGCTGTAAAGTCAAATAATTCCTCATAAAATAATCATATTAACATTAGCAAGTATCTTCAGTTTTCCAAAGAATTCTGATTCAGAAATGAGAAAATAGCCACTGTTACTGAGAGCTTCACTACAGCATGCTAATCAACCTTTCGTCCTAAGTATCATCATTATTCTCATTGTAGGTCAGTCAAAAGCTTTAAAGCTTGGAGGGAGTGCCTGGGCGACTTGAATAAGAACCCTGCGTTCTTAACCTCAGGTGTAATAATGACATTCTACAACAGAAGAGTTCCTATTCCTTCCTCCCAGCGTAGGGAACACTGGCAGGTGTCACCAGGTTGTCAGGTCATGCACGGGCCACGTCACAGCCCACCTAGTGCAGCGAAGAGCAGCTCGGCCGCAGTGCAAAGAGCAAACGTGGCGTGCTCCAGTGTGAGTCTGCAGCCTTGGGGGCCGTGCTCCCCCAGCCCTTTCCTTCCACTCAAGGGCAACTTGAAATGGACTGCAGCCCCCTTTGCTGTGTTAAAATACTAATGCAATTTTAAAAAGGCTTTCAAAGACCCTGGGTTATCGTCCTCATCTTTACTGTTGTTAACGTATAATCTAAGCAGCAGGAGAATGGAAAGCTACTTCCAATTACTTGGTATCCCCCTCAGCAAATAAATCTAAAAATTAGAAAAACTGAACTTATTAAAAATAAGTTACACTAAAAGTTTAAAACTAAATTTTAAATTTAGTTTGGGGAAGCAAATAATGTTTGAAATTCTTATTTAAACAATTGCTTAGATCTATCTTCATTTGATATGGGTACCTTGAAGGGCAATGAATATGCTTTCTAAATCTCCTCAGAGTATCTCACTGTCGTTTATGAAACAGAAGCCATCAGAAAACTGGCATTACCATCCTCTTCCAGCTCTTCCGAAGCAAGTGGGCTTTTCAGATCATGGATACATTATACGCATATGCCAATAAACCTTACAGCGGGACCCAATTTTAAGTCTAAATATTGTGAATTGCATAGTAACCCTTGCTTCCTTCCATTCTCACTTTTCATTTCAATTTGGAACGATGTTATCAGATACAACTGCTCTCCAGACTCTCTCAAAACAGCCCTTTTCCTCTAGAGACACCCTTACCCAGAGACACTTGAAATATGAAATATAAATAAAAGAAAAACAAAAGCATCTCAGATTTTATATCTATCTGTATCAATAGATGTAGAGATAAACAAACTGATTGCTGCCTTATTTCTTTTAAATGAGGCACAAATTTTCTCAGTTTGAAGATTTCATTTTTAAGCTAGAGATTTCCCAAATTAAAAAAGTGATTATTTTTGTATCTTGAATTTTGTTTGAAAGGAATAAAAGTTTTGCTACCATTCACTCAATAAATATTAAGCTATGATGTACAAGGAACTATCTTTGTCCTCAAAGACTTCAGAGTTTTCAGAGAAGTTTCTTGCAACCTGAAAGTGCAAAATATCAATAATCCTCACCACCACCATGTGCCAGAGGTAACCTAGCAAAGGGACTTTAGTTTTAAATACAAATCACTATCTTAATTAAGAATGCTCGACGCCACGAGCGCAGGTACGCCTCAATCAGGGCAGAGAATATAGAAGTCTCAATATTTGAAAACATCATGCTCAGAAATTTGTTATCCAAATCGAATGCAGAAAATATCTAAATGAGCACATCTGAAATCTGAAATTAATTCTAGAAGAATATTAACTGTGTAATCACATACAGAGAAAGAAATGGGTACCCCCTCACCACCACCAACCCCATTTTGTATTTTAAAAGGAAAAAGCAGCTACTGTGACATCTTCTTCCCCCAGCAACCTGGAACAGAAAGGTGGGGCCCTGCCTGACTACGGTGGTTTGGATGATATCTCACCTTCCTCCTTCCTACCCACCTCATCCTATGACTAATTAGGGGAGGAAATAAATGCAGTGGAAAGTTTTTGTGTTATTTTTTTAAGTGCAGGTGTGTTCAACAGCAGACAAAAGAGGTTAAGATTCTATATACACCCACAGTACCATTTAGTCAATTTCTATTTAAGAAACAAACTAGGATAATGAAACCAATAGAGGAAAAAGAAAATGCTTAGGTGAACTACTCCAAGGTGCATTTTTAGCTCATGTGACCTTCCAAAGTGCTCCAAATATGTGTGTATGTAGGTGTGTGGCCATGTGTATTTATAGAAAGTGTTGAGAGCACTATTAAAAACACATGAACAAATCATAGATTGCTAGTGCTACAAGTAACTTCTGAGAGCTAGTGAACAGCCTCAATTTTTAGGTAAGTCCTACAACCTAAGCCTTGGCCAGTGACAGCACCGGTCCCAGCACTCGAGTCTTCAACTTCCAGCACAATCTCGCCCTCGATCATTGCTATTAAATTCACACTGGAAGCCATTAGTCCAAGCAGCTCTCAAAGTGGGGTCTGGGAACCCCTAAAGGTGTCTAAGACCTTTTCATAGATCCAGGAGGTCAAAAGAGCACCTTCTTCTCTCCCATTCTCTCAAAACATACTTCAGAGCTTTCCACAGGTTGTATGATCTGGGACATCTGCTCCCGCACTGGGCCTGGTGCAACAAGAGAATACAGCTGACTTCTATTAAACCAGATATTGAAGAGATGAAAAAAATGTAAAACCATGAGCTCTAAGCACTATTTCTTTTTGCTTTAGGAAACTATACATGCCCTTCATTCTTTAATTGTTATTTTTGTTAATACGCTATCGGTTTATTATGTTTTAACTAAATAAATTATTTTTAACTTCGAATACATTAAAAATATTGATAAACATACTTTGGTAAGAAAATGCTTGAGAGCCTTATGTCCCTCCTATAAGAGTACACAGGAGGCCAAGTAGCAGTTTTTCATTTGGCGGATTCTACCAGTCAGACGCCAAAGCATGCTGTTTCCTTCTGAAGCCCCGCTCCTTCATGCCCAGGGCTGCCTTCACCCTAGCAACCTGGGTCCTTTATCCAGCTTTCTTCACATCGAGCCATCCGACAGAGTTGTCCTCAATCTGGTGTCTCTTAAGTTTTCTTTCTAACACTCCAATACTCCAAAGGCTCTACCACACCCTTCACCACACAGAAATGGAAACATTCTATCCTGGGCTTCAAGGCCCCCCGGAAACCTAGCCATCCTCTGGCAGTCACAACCGTTTCCGCAAGATGCTAGAGAGGATATCATGCCCAATCCCCCCGTTTCTCCTAGGGGAAAAAAAGTCTCCCTCCACGTACATAGAACCTCCCCAATAGTGCCTGCTCATCTACCTGCTTTCATGAACATTTTCCTAATTATGCAGCGGCCCTCACAAAAACCCATAATCAACACACCCCATTTCCTGCCTTTGGGCAGCCAACTACATTGAACTTAAAGATAAAGAACATCCATAGCCTACTGCTTCTGAGCTCTTAGATATGTGTAAAGTTCGCTCAACACAGACACTGAACACTAATGAACAGTTCAGATACAGAGACTACTGAGAATCTATAAAAATGCTCTGAAAAATACAAGTGGAGTTATCTGTTGAAATAATTAGTAATTATGTGTTAATATTTTTAGAAAATAAAAATATATGTGATGCCAAGTGCTGAACCTTATAAAGTGAGAGGCAGAAGTCTAATCTTCCAACACACACCCCAGAGGTTAACAGATTCATCAACAATTTGAACACTTTCAAAGTGAATACAAATGTGTACAAATACAAGTGAGGAAAGTGAGTACACAGAGACAGATCTTTCTACAATGTTCTTTGCACCTTGCTTTTTACATTATCAGCACATAGAGAATCCTTTCTTTATAGATGACTATATAATAGAGATAAACCCAAATTATTTTAACCAAACTGCTACTGATAAACATCCAAGGCTTAACTCTTTCCAAAAAATGCTTGCAATAAATATCTTATACAAGAGAGCAAAAATACAAATTTAAAAACAGAAATTGCTGGTTCATAATCTATTTGCATTTTTAATTATGCTTAGTTGCTGCCAAAAAGCCCTCTAAAAATTTAGCAACTTATAATCCTACCAGGGCATTGCCTGAATTTAAAAAAATAAAACAGAAATAATGCAGCCGTGTAGAGGAGAGGAGACCGGGAGAAGAAAAGGCATGCCAGGAACCAGCCATAGGTCTAGAGCACAGGTGGCAACCGCAAGGCTGGCTGGCCGAATCCGGCCCTGCACCTTGTTTCTACCCCGGGGCAGCACCGAGCTCCTTGCCCCTAGTTAAGGAGTAGTTACATTTATCCAGTCCTAAAGTTACATTTGGCCCTTTGAGGGCAACCTCGAGGCTGATGGGGCCCCCCTGGTGAAAAGTGAGTTTGACACCCCTGGTCTAGAGTGACCACAGGCTGGCACAGTCACAAGACAATCAGCAACACATCTTTAGCATCAGTTTCACGTGTATGAAATGAGGGTGTCAGTCAACACCGTGGGTAAGGGCTCCTCCAGCTCCAACGTTCTTTGATATCCTTGAATTTGCTATGTGTAAGAGATGTACATTAAATATTAAGATAAAATGTGTATTCTTTTTGGCTGCTCTGAAGTGAGAAGTGTTGGAAAGTCCAACTGCTGCACTGGGAAAGGAAATGAATGCTCTGACATTCTCCCAGCAGGAATGTTAAAATGGAAGTGAAACTGACACTAGAGGAAATGGCCACCTAAGAGGGAAAATAAGAAACCATTTCAAAAACAATCAAGGGATTATTTTAATCATTTGGGGATTTTCCTAGTTGAAGACAAGCTGCATCTCGGTAGAAGAAATATAGCTAAGCAGCTATTACAAGTGAGGACCAAAGCGCCCTGATGGTAACTAATTAATAAAAAGTCACAAACGTCCCTTTCAAGTTTACCATTTGAAAGAGTGGATGTTAACAGGAGATATGATTTGCTAAGCTGAATAAAAGGCTTCATTAACAAGAAGTGACAGGATCACAACCTTGCTGCTGATAAAATGCCAACACACCCAAGGCCTTCCATGAAGAAGGCCTGCCCGTTTCACAAACTGCAGCTTTAAAACGAGTTGCTTTAGAACAAACAGTTCTATGTCAAGGCAGGCCGATGACAGACCAGATGGAGCTGCTGCCGCACCCTGGGTTCCGTGTGTGTGCGGGGGCCAGGAGTAAACCGCAGGCGTTGTCGGCACAACAACCCTTCTTCAGGTCCACGCCTGTGATTGGAGCATCCCCCTTAGATCTCAACTTCTCTACCTGCTTAAAAAACACTCGGTGCTGAGCAGAGAGCAGAGTTCTTCTAACAGCCAGGAACGGTGTCATGCTGCTATTAAATGGCTGGCCTGGAGGTCATCCCTGGAGCCTGCCTCCTTAATCCTGGCAAACACCGCCACTTCAGTCCATTCTTGAAGCAACGTTTTTTTTTTAATATAGCATACTTTGAAGCTCATAAAACAGGTCATAAGTGCATGTAAAAGCAAAGTCTCCATCTAAGCGAAGTGGTTACAGAAGCATCACGCCAGATTTCCTGCGTGGTCCAACTAAATTGTTAAGCTCACCAGGTAGGAGACTACAAATTGATAGTCGATTCTTAATTATTCACAGAGATGGATGGAGAGAAACAGCATTGTTAATACAAAAGATATCTTAAAATATTAAATTAACTATCAGCACTTAATTACTATTGTATAGTAATAGTTAACATCCATAAAAGACATCAAATCACCTAGTTTATATATTAAGAATTGTGATTAGTTCTAACCGGTCAAACGTGTGTATTATGCATGGCCACTTCACAGCAACCAGAGTACCAAGACGGAGTATACCACTGAAGAAGACTTTATATGCAGTATTCACCACCTTTGGCATACATCATTTTATAACTTTCATCTTTATTTTAGAGAAATAGGACATAAACTCAAGAAATAAAGCTGCAACACAAAATCACTGATATCAAGGAGTTTCCAATGCATTTGAAAACATTTAAATGTCCTAAAAATGCAAACTAATTTAAAGAACCATGAAGAAAAGACCAGACGCGCGAGTCAATGGGAAGTTATTACCCAGCCCGGGCTCCCTCACCAGCCCTTCCTCTCATCCCTGCTGCCCACGCGACGCAGAGAAGCAATGCTAGCACGCTCCTCTCCTGACCTAAAACACGTTGTGTATCTCCCCAAGCTGCCCCTTTTCAAGAGTGGAGGCTATTTTGCATATTTCCCATGGCTTCATTCAGCACCTAAGGAAAAGGAAGTTGAGAACCAAAAGCTTTCAGCAAACAAGGTGCAATTAGAAAAATGTTATATCCACGTTAAACAATTTTGGATGATTAAACTAATTCAACTGATGACAAACTACAATTCTGGATGATTTGGTCAAGTCCTCTAAACCAAGCAAAAAGCTTAACAGACATTCCTTCCTGGTGTTTATCACCTCAATCCATACACTGGAAAATGCTATCAAAAAATATAAATGGCACCTCAAAATCCGAAAAAGACAGCACATTTCAAAGCCCCAAGTGAAAAGAGTAAAAGACACAGATCTCACGACTGATCGCCCATCCACACGGCTAACCTGCAGATGCCAATAGAACTTTCTCAATTGATAGTAACTTTTAAGTACCGTATTATCTCACTTTCATCTACATGATTTGTATTTCAAACTTTGAATTCAAGTGAATGGAACAAATATTTCCTGACTTTATACTACAAACCAGTAGTACAGACGATGCAAGAGGATAAAATAAACAAGACAGATGCCCCCTTTCCAGGGAAGAACGAGAAAATCACCTTGAATGTGTATGCTTCCCCATCCACCCACAATCCAATCTGTACGGCAGTTAAGCTGGAGAAACAAAATGAATCAATAACAATTTTTACTGGGTGGATATTTTATCGATTCAAGTTTGGACATCATACATCCTTTTAAGTACCTGACCTGCAACTTTTTTTTCTCAGAACAAAAACAGTGGTATTTCTAAAAGCCCACCAGATTTTAAACATACTCATTTCAGAAACTCAACAAGTTTAAGGAACAGCCCCTACAGATTCTCTACTACTACGAGCTAGGGTTATCTAAATGTCACTTTACCGGGAGTAGAATATACAGTATTTTGATCTTTTTTCTTGATTTTAACAGCATCCTAAAATAAGACTGAAAACAATGTCTTCATTCTCTCACTTACAGAAAATAACCAATCCAGCCCTGGCCAACGGGGCTCTCAGTTGGTGGGAGCATCGTTCTATAAACTGAAAGGCTGTGAGTTCAATCCTCAGTTAGGGCACCTACCTGGTTCAACCCCGCTGGGTATGGGAGGCAACCGATCAATGTTTCTCTCTCTTTCTCTCTCTCTCTCTCTCTCTCTCTTTCCACCCCCCTTCTCCTCTCCCTTCTTCTCTAAAAGCAATGAAAAACATGTCATCAGGAGAAGATTTAAAAAAAAAAAAGGAAGAAAATAACCAATCCATACTTCATATGCTTCCAAAAAGTAATCCTGCAAGTCAATACTGCCAGCTGGCAACAGGAAGATAGGAAGACACCAGCCTGTGACGGAATCATTCCAGAAGTCACCTAGTCACAAGCCTGAAATAAGGCAGAGTCAGAATCCTGGCCCTGGGGAAACAGGGGGTGGGTATTCTGCTGGGAGTGCCACAGCGACCCGAGTGAAGCTTTCCAAACCAAAACCTGTTTACAACAGCCCCACCACTGAGGAGCCAAAACAAGCCCTGGAGTCGAGATACAGTTGTTGGGCCGCCCCTTGGATCCATCTCTGGCCTCGGCCACCTAAACTACAGCCAGCAGAACTACCAGAGCTTTAAAGAACATCATTCTGGAGTCCAGGGTAAAAGGTACTGAACTAGGAGTCACAGACCTAGGTCCTACTTTCCCACTCAGGCAGCTGAATCCTTGGGCAAACTATGTGACCCCTGAGCCTCATTTTCCTCATCTATAAACACATTGTCCCAGGGGCTGTGGGAAGGTCCTGGAAGAACAGAAACACTGACTGTCACCACTGTTAACTGGAGTAAATGCTGCTCATCTCCAGGCTCCCTCATTTCAGGAGGTGTACCACCTTCAATTATGGATTCCACCTGTTTTCCTTTCCTAACAGCCAGGTTTTTCAGCAACTAAAACAGGCAGCTTCTTGCAGCCCTTCCCAATACACTGCCAACATGACTGTCCCACACAAAAATCTCTTAGTCTAGCTGCAGTCATAAGAGGCAATAATTTAGAAGTGACTTTAGAAATTGTACTTTTCTTCTCTTGATCACCAGTCTGTTGTTCACCATGAAATCCAACTTTGCCCCCTACTGTCCATAAACAACCCTGGTAGACAGCCAAACTTCTAAAAAGTCCAAGGATGCATATTATTCCCCAACAGCAAGTTCTAACCGAGGGATGGAGCCTCTCCATCAACCCATGGAGATAAAGCAGGGATACAGGACGGTCAATCACCTTTTAGAAGGAAGAAAAATAAAAGTAATGTAAATGTCATTAATGCCGAAAAGCAACAGGCGGACATGAGAAAGCTACAATCAGCAGCACCCTTGAGAACCAGTGCTCCTGCTGGACGTGGTCTTAGGCAGAAGGAAGACACAAAGGGAGCTGTGGATAAAAGCATTCCAGCTTCTGATCTGTTACTTCCTTCCTGCTACTAGAACTATACTAAGAGGAAAGGAGCCAAAGAAATGTTACTATCTTTATGACTTTTTTCTAGGTGTTTTGAAAAATGTTATACCCAGAGGAGGTTGCTGGCACATCAGGCCGTCAAGAGAACGCAGTTATGGGGGAAGGGTTGAGAGCTTCCCGTAGTTCCACGTATGTGCCTGGGATGCATTCTTCCCAGGACAGCAGAATTAAGACAATCGCAGTGGCGGTTCTCTCCAGGCACAACCTAAAACTTGACAAGTTCTACACTGCATAAATATTCTTCACCTGTGACAGGCTTCTGGCAAACCAGGAAGTAGTTAGTCCAACCACAAAAGAGAGAGTCAAAAGGAACAAAATGACATGAGAGGAAGGTGGGAGGAGACACAGAAACTAAGCAAATAAATGCATACACAAAAATGACCAAGAGAAGAGCCACACACTCCTGTTCCCAAAGCAATACATAGTGACCTCGCCATATTTCTGATGCACAGAGATTAGGTCCCTTTTCTCAATTCCTCAAATGCTACTAAAGCTCCTGGGTGTGGGGGGAAGGGAGGGAAACTGTGACATCTTTTAAATGATCATTTTCTGCCTCATCTCCTTAAGCAGACAGACCAAGGAACACGAAGTCTGCTTTAGAAACTTCTCTAAACTTCTCTTAGTATCTAGCTCTTAGTAATAATGCGTGATGAAATAGTTAAGTAACAATCTTCCTGGCTTCTGAGCACAGACCCAATACAAACAACTTGAAGCCATTTTTTAAGGTCCTTTTAACAAGATTAAGAGAAAAAATTTTAAATGAATTTGGAAAAGGTCTAGACCAGCCCATATATACCAAAGCCTTCCTAATCACACAGTAGCAGCTCCTAGACCACCGTTCTCAACCTTTAGGGAGATGAAACAATAGGCTTGTTTTTTTTATCAATTCTCAATTCCCCACCCCCAACGCAACAGGAAAAATGAAGATATCCTGGAAGCCCTCAGGCAGATGCTGCAGGGCACATCAAAATAAGCAATACATTCCCCTAACAGAATCATATAATCACGGAAGATGCTTGGTACCAGGAGATCTTTTTAAGTGCCTCTTAAAAATAAGTTCAAAATACCAACAATATTTAGAGAAAAAAGCAGTTAAAGTAATTTTTTTAATAGGCATGCACTTTTACTCACACCCTAAATATCAAAAAAAAAAATTTTTTTTTTAAGGCCTGGCTGGTGTAGCTCAGTGGATTGAGCGCGGGCTGGGAACCAGACGGTCCCGGTTCGATTCCCGGTTCGATTCCCGGTCAGGGCACATGCCTGGGTTGCGGGCCAGGTCCCCTGTGAGGGCCATGTAAGAGGCAACCATACATTGCTGTTTTTCTCCCTCTCTGTCTCCCTCCCTTCTCCTCTCTCTAAAAATAAATAAATAAAATCTTAAAAAAAAAAATTTTTTTTTTAATTTAGCTGGGCTGGAGACTGCACCAATTTTTTAAATCGCCAGCATTAAACTCCTATTCTTCTGAAGGGTTTTGCTAAGATGTTCAATGCAGGGCACATTCTAATTCCTCATTATGGCAGGCCTAGCACAAGTGGCTGCCAGGAGAGCGGGGCTTTAAAGGCATTGTTCCGTCCTCAAAAGCTACATTAGTGCCGGGCTGATAAAACACATCTTCCTATCTGTTTGCCAAGCTGAACAAAAAGTTAGCTAGAAATGTAAGTGCTGAAAGCCACCAAAAGGAAGGCTCTACACTGACATTTTCCACCTACTTAGCATTCATCTGTATTCATCTCACTAGACATTAACACATACCAAAGTTGCTCTCTGCTATTCAAGTTGTGCTATTATGCTCAGGAGTAGATTAATAATATCCACCTTCCTTATTGGAAAATAAAATTACAGCATTGGTCCAAACACGACATGCGGAGCCTCTTTCTACTTCTGGCGCATCAGCTCGCTCTACCGCACAGGTGGGAGAAAGCCGTGCTGAAGGTGCCCTGCTGCTTCTGGCGAGGTAGAGAAAGGCTGAAGACTGAAAAAAATAAGGGGGAAGAGGAGAGAGAAACACCACATATCAACCTCACACCTGGTAACCTCTCATATCAGCTCTTTTTTTTTTTCAACAGCAACCTGAAGGGAGAATGTCTTTTCCAAGCTGACACTATCAGCAATGAGGGTAGCATGTGGGCCATCGGCCTCTTTCAAACAGCTAACGACACGCTGTTAGTTTTCACAGCACCAAGCAACTTCTCCTGACCCCAAAGCATCTCAACAAATACAAGCAAGCAACTGGCAGCAAGAAGTCCCTGCTCCCAATGGGGACAGGTCTGACATCCCTGAGGATGGGGAAAAACAAGATAAACTGATGGAAACCCATCTCCTATAGAAAGGAGAAACTGTCTTGCAACCAGGCGATAAGGAAGGCGAGGTCCAAGACAAGACTTCTCTAACTGAAGGACAGGAGACTACAAGATCTAAATTTATAAGAGGCAACCTAACATTACTTAAACATTTGCAAACACAAAGAAAAGCAAAAGAATATGACGTCTTAGAAGGACCACCTTTGTCTTTAAATTTCAGCAAACTTTTTAATTCTCATCGCTTTTGGAAGTACAACATGAGAGTCGCAAACTCAAATACCCGCAAAGGTCAGGCAGTAATTTATTCTGAAGGCAAACAAACCACGCTCGGTATAAATGCTGCGGACGACGAGGATGGGCTCAGTGTTGCTCCTCCCCTCCAACTTTTCAAGAGACAGAAAATATGGCTCTGGATCTTCACATGATGTTGCCCTACACCTAAATCAGCACTTCACTGCTTTTTAAAAAATACAGTTTAGAACAAATAAAAGAGCTACAAACATGCAGCCCATGGGCCACTATTTCGGATGTATGGTAAGAACTATTTGTCCATTTATATCTGTTTCTCCCCTTCGTCCGCTAAGAGCAGCAGTTCACCTGGTCCCAGAAAACAGTCGTCCCCTTTACACGCTGGGGGGGGAGGGGGGAGTGGCATTCCAAGAACTCCCAGTGGAAGCCTGAAACCACACACATTACAGGACCCTGTAAATAGTGTTCTTCCTACTCACATGCATAGAACAAATATAACAATATACTGAAATAAAAGTTACATGAACGCGGTCTCTTACAATTTCACCTTTTTGTACTGTACTACTCACCCTTCTGATGATGATGTGAGATAATAAAATGCCTTAAGTTGAGAATTTTCACCTTTTCACTTGAAGGTAGCACTTTATTACTTCTTTTTGGTATATCCCAATTGCCACCATCACTACTCTCGTGTTTGAGGGCCATTATGAAGTAAAATAAGGATTAACTGAACACAAAGACTGGAATACTAAGACCACAGATCTCATAACAAGATTGCTACTTACTGACTAACGGGCAGGGCATACATTCAGCCTGAGATGCTGGGCAAAGGGATGATTGACATTTGAAGCAGGATGGCGTGGAATGTCATCATGCTACTCACCACAGCGTGCAAGTTAAACATATGAACTGTTTATTTCTGGAATTTTCCTTTTCATGTTTTCAGACCACGGGTAACCAAAACCTCACAAAACAGACCCGCAGCTAAGGGTGCTGTATTCCTCAGTGAGTAAAATGTAACACAACGCTTAAGAGCCAATGCAAAAGTGCAAGCTGAGAAAGAAAATAAAGGAACAAGTAAGGAGGCTGCACATGACCCAGAGTTGCCAGGATAGAAGTGGAACTAGCACAGTGCTCGGAAGTACAAACAGGTGACCACAGGAAAGAGGGCTAGCACAGAGAAGACAGGATGGCTGTGGGCAGTTCAAGTTTCTTGCAGAGGCAATGGCAGAGAAAAGACGAAAGTCTAAATACCTATGACCTGATATTTGGAAAAAGTCCATGAGTGATTCACAGTCATAGGCCAGAAAGGATCCCAAGGGTTTAAACAAAATAAAGCAGCAACCAGTAAGTAGCACCTAGGGTAAGTAGACTCACACAGAAATAGACCTTACCTGGGAGTAGGTTATAAAAAGTTGTTCATGCTATAATAAACTTTGAATATTTAGAATGTTCTGGATGGCTTTTCAATAAATGTGGGGGATGCTCACATCACCAGAGGTACCTCCTACAGAAAAGCAGCCAGCCATCAGTGAAAATACGAAAATCTCACTTTTGAAAAGTAACTCAGAGGAAACTCACAATCAAGTACCATCAGTTCCAAGAATATTTCCCCTACCTTACCCAATTCACTAAATTTACTTTCAAATATACTGTGATCTATTTGCTTTGAGAAATACCTCTTGTACTTCTGATATGCACAAACAATGCCTAAAGAACAAAAAGGCATTAAATTAAATATCCTTTAAAAACCAAACAAGTGAGCAATTTCCAATAACTTACTTGACAGGGCATCCGTCAGTGACTTTTCACTCGGGGTGGTTAGAAGGCACTGCAGCAAGCAGGAAAAATAATGTATTGCTGTGAACTCTCTATTGTGATATATAGGAATGAATCCTTAATAAGACAGTAAACAAAATTTAAATCAGGAAAATACAGACTGATTAATGCAAATGCTTAACTTTAAAAATTTCTCATTGAAAAAAAATGAAAAATTTCAATTAAGACATTTATATTCCTGGAATGTTAGCTGGCTAAATCCTCATAATTTCATTATGTATTTTTAGGATTATTTATATTTTTAAGAAAAAATGCATTTTAAACTTCCATTCCAAATTCCATCATCACAAATATACCAATATTTCAATTTCCATACTGAAATGTTCAAAGTCACAATCCTCCCAAAACCTCCCTGCAGTTTGGGAACTTCCTCTTTCCCCTGGCAGAAACATAAATTATATGATGATATATAATAAAGAATCACTAAAAACGACGGTTCATAAAACATACTGAAAGCCAAATATATAAATCTCTATCAATCTAGACCACTTATTACCACCTCCCAATTCAGTAAACATTGTCATTTCACTGCCAAAAAATCTCAACATATGCTCACATTCACCTGTCCTTGAGAGGTGGAGGGTGCCGTTTCACACTCAAAGAAAGGTTAAGAATCCAAGAACGCAGGTAACTGCACCGAAGTCAGACGAAGGAGACTTCAGACTCCCAGGCCAGTACTTCCCACCTGGCTCTGCTGAATTAAGAATTTCAGCCTAAGTGACAAAACCAACTGAGGCAAGACAACTGAGCAGCTGAACTGGCAGCTCTGTACTCTCAAGAAGACCTTACATGTGCAATATTTGTTTACAAAATCAGAATAGATTTTTTAAAGAACTGCAAGGAGACAAGGAAGCTCAGAGCCTGTCGTGGAGGAAGGCGTGAGGCCCGCTTCACTCCCACACCAGCCAACAGGAGCTAACCTGAATGGCTTCGCCCTGCGGCCACCAGTGGAGGAAGGTGGCTCCTATTTTCAAAGTCTTACTTCTCAAGTGAAACCTCGTTTTAACACTCTTTTTTCCAGACGGCGAGATGGGGAAAAACTGAATGAAAATTTCTGTGTATGTGCATTTCCCTAGGGAGAAAGGGTCCACAGCCTTCTTCAGATGCTCAAAGAGACTCAGAGCTCCTCAATATTAACAAGAAATCTCAATTTACTCCATAATTAGGAAATACAGGAAAGCTAAGAATTCTAAAACAACTAGTGCCCCTAGTCTCATAAGGAGATAAAATTAGCCAAGAAAATGTCGACTGAAGCTTGAAATAAGTTCGACCACTGCTAACTATAAAAGGAAAATGAAATAAAATCTCACCCTGAGAGAAGTTAATAGGTTTGATATTTATGAAAAGAGAATTTTTTTTGATATTCCATTAATGTAGTCTTTAAAGTTGCTGAAATAATCTCCATTGATGGACAGCTCACAACAACAAAAATTCTGCTGGAAAAGAAAAGCTAGTCATGTAAAATATAAACTTTGTTTTTACGAAACAGACTCTTTTGAAAATCAAGGGGGAAGTTTCATATAAATCTATCACTGTTAGATTAGATAAAAGATAAATATAAAGAAATCTCAACCTAGGAGTTCAAAATTTATCTATCTAAAGCAAAACCAACATTTTTTAATGTATCATTTTACTGTAACTGTCTCACGATAAATATGTCCATTGAGAAAACTCGGTTTTTTTCAAGTAAAAAACTTCTAAAAGTGGGAAAGTGCCTGTTAAACCTTATTTGCTATTCATTTTGTCTGAAACTGACTTAATGGAAGTCAGTAACACAGACAAGTATAAGGAAAGTGCAAGTTTTAAAAAAACAACATGGTTACTTACAATTAATGAGGCAACCTTCAAACTGGTTTGGTTTTAATCCCATGCAACCTAGTCCTACGATCTTCTTGGTTATTTTACCTATTCCACTCCTTCCCAAATTACCTATCCTTCTCTGCATGAAACTGATGCAAAATCTAACAACTCAAAAGATCTGAGAAAATAAATGTCACCTTTATCGAAACAGGTATTTTTATATAGACCAATCTCTGAAAATTTAACACTGGTATTAAGGGGAGGATGCCTATAGGAAGGCACCTAGCACAATGTTTCTCACAGAAGAGTTATCTTCAGTTTTGTTTTATACAACAGTCACAAGGCTAAAGGTATAAAAAGTTATCTTCCCTTAAAAAATAATTTTCCTTACCTTACTCAAATTAAAGTTATGGTATATATCACGCCTGCTAAAAGCCAAATTTGTTTATTTCTTATCAATGAAATATTCCATAAAACCTCTATAAAACTGTACTATAGTAGTTCCTATTTTTAGTTCAGATTCTTAAATTTACCAATCCTATTTAAAGCATAGTAAAACATGCATCTTTTAACACACGAAAGCCTTAAAACAAAAAGCTGGTTTTCAAGCTTAAGTGCCTTTCTACTTAGCAAATTTATATTGCTTGAATTTAGGAAAGAAAAAGCAACTAGCGTTGCAAACACTAGTATTCTTAAACACATAAATAGACGATAAATGTTCTTCCCAATGAGCAACATACAAAATGATGAGTTTGGCACTAAAGTACACAACATGTGGGTTCTGTAACTAGAACCAGTGAAGACTTCCATATTTATAAAATAAAACAGGACAAAGCAAGTGAACATTCTATGCATCTAATGTCCTCCGCTGTGTTAATTCAGGAGTTGGGTGTGGCATCACCAGTGCATAAAGCCTTCAATCTCAAACTGTTTTAATGCATTCGTATAGAGCAACGACACTGGCATCTGATATTAGCAAGCAAAAAGGCCTCTGACCAGGATAAGCAAAATCAAAGTACTGGGTCCTCCTATCCAAAGAGTTAAGAAATTCAAAGAGTGTGGGATTACAGGTCTTATGCCCTAAAGTGACCCTGCTTCCAACCAAGCACCCATGCTACAAAATACACACACACCCACACATACACACCCCTCTAATATTGGTTTAGTATGATTATTAGCCTGTCCAACTGAATAGCCAAAGAATTAGAAAGAGCTGGGGTAGACAACAATGGCAGGTTTTCTACAGGGTGGCACACCATCCAGCCCCCCAATGCTAGCAAAAAAAAATAACCTGACCATGCTAAGTACTGCAGGTCTCTAGCCTCCCTTACTTCCAAATCAATGTTACTGGTGACAAAGGTGGCAAAAACAATATGATGATGTCATGGATTTAATATGACTTCAAATGAGACCAAAAAAACTGACTGTACCACGCAGACTGAGAGATCAAAGTGGTTAATGGTACAGTCAGTCTCTTGATAAGATGCTATTTCGGAGAATACAGTCCTTCGGGGAGAAAAAACACGAAAAATGGTAATTTGCCACTGCGGTGCTCGTGTACCATCCTAACACCAGAAAAGTGCCACAGGTTTGTGTGTGTGTGTGTGTGTGTGTGTGTGTGTTTTAATTTCTATCAGAGTGAGGAAAGGTCGATCCCAGCTTAGAAATCAGGATATTCTCCTGGATCGCTCTGTTGTGTCTGTAAAGAGAACTGGGGACTTGCTTCTAGAAGAGAAGAGAAAGAGAGGTAGAGAGGGCAGTATTTTTTGAAATCATGATCATGTTAGCAAGAAAAGCACTGAAGGCTAGAACGGCTGAAAGTGGTAACAAGGATTCAGCCAGGAACATCTGCCTGTGTACAAAGACCCAAAAGGCTGGACTGATGAATGGAGTGGTAGAAATGCCACTTAGAACCTTGTTCTTCATAACCCACTGGGCACCGAAACTCAGACAGAGAAGGAACTTGAGTCTCTGAGGAAGAAGCATTACCAACACCAAACCAACAAAAAACCCAAAACTAGAAAATAAATTCTAATAATGCATCCTGAGCCTAGGGGAAAAAAATAAAATGAGGTTCCTTAGTAAGTAACGGATGTGCCTGGCTGACACTGACCAGTTTTGAGCACCTGTTCTGCTGGAAAAGGATTTTGGAAAAACTAAAATTCTCTTGAATCATGAAGAGTGTGTGCATCTTAAAAACAGCCGACCTGCCATGATTGCTCTTAGCAACCACCATACAGCGAGAAAACACCTAAAGAGAGACAGGAGTGAGTGAGGGGTCCCTTAAATGCCTAAGGCTGTGTCTTTGAAGGGGAAACTAGAAACCTCATTCCCTGAAAGGTCGCATCACAGTTACCCAAATAGAGTATAAGGGGCCAATATTGATCACACAAACACAAAAATATTCTCTCAAAAAGGAAAAGAAAAAAGCAGAGGAATCCTAGAAAATTGGATGTAATGTGTTTCTTTATAATCTAATTTCTCCTCCCCCACCCCAGCCATTATCTTCCAAATGTTTTTTCTTGCCTCCTCTTCCCCTCCCCTCCCCCCATTTCCATGGGCACTTTCTCTTGGTATGCACCCCCCCCCACACACACACCTCTGAGCAGTGTTAAATCAACATTTCTACAAACCTCTTATAAAGAATAGGTCCAAAACAAATGCAGTGACATTCCAGTCCATCCAAGAAAACAGTCACCATTTCTAGACCCAAAGGTCCAGATGAGAAAGTAGATCTAGAGAAGCTTTTCTAGCCGCTCACCAAAATGGAGACTCCAGGTCGGCTTCCGCAAGAAAGAGCTACCATAGCACAATAAAAAATTCAAATGACTCTGGGAAAATGATTCTTGAGAAAATAGTCTTCAAGGGCAACTAAGCAGTATTTCAAACAAACCGATTTTACATAAGGGCATGGGGAACATCCCAACTGGCATTTGCGTGATTTTAAACGGACTCACTTGCTCTAAGTTTAAGGGCTGAGCTGCATTTTTAAAAAGACAGAATTATTATCAGTAAGTCCACCAAAAACTTAAGTTTTAAAAAAGCTCTTTGTCCTTGTCGGAGGTATTTCATCTGGCATTGTTAAGCACCATTCTTTGGGGAGGGAGTAAGGGAGATAAACAGCCGGTAACCAATCCTCCTTTCCTCGTATTTTCAAAAAAGATGAAAATTTTATAATAAACATAATCTTTTAAAATGCTATTTTAAATGACCATCTGGACAACTACAACTCTTAGCTCACATCGAGGTTTCCAATTCCAGCCCTCTAGGATAAGCTAGTAGGCTTTTAGGGAACCGCCTTGGAAAGGCTGTTTGCTGGTCACTATCACGACCACTGGAGGAACACCTGCTGGTGAACCGATGGCTGGTCCTCGAGGGACTGACTCCACCAATGTCACCAGTGCAGTCACACACGTAGATGCAGGGGGCCGCAGCTGGCCAGCGCTACCCGTGGAGCTGGAAGCGCAGCTGCTGCAACCTCCACGAGCCAGCCGAAGCCGCCAGAGCCTGCCTTGCCCCGGCTGCTCCACGATTCCTGCCCAGCGCGCTACTAGGCGCGCAAACCAGGAAGCGACCTCAGCAAGCGATCTCACGCGGCAGTGCCCAGCCTCACCTAACACAGTGCTAGAGGGAGAGAAGCCCAGAGGATGCTCTTTGCTCTGCCACGAGTGGCCACAACCCCATACCACCTCCCCACACTGCTTAGCCGCTCGAAGTCTCGATACGCCCCGGGAGCTCCAAAGACCACGCGGGAGGAGACGCTGTACCAAGCGGACACGCCACCATACACCACCTGGCTGGAGTGCACACAACCTCCCACAAGCCAGGGTTGCCCGTCCACCACAATTGTGCCCTTTTTCTAGAAAACTCCTCTTCCCTCCCCCCTTCCCTTCCAGTACGCTCACCTGCGTCTGGGGGCAGCTCTCCTCGTGCTTCCGCGGTATTGGGCACGTCCACGCCAGTGCAAGCTACCCTACCGGGCGCAACCGGCCTCGCTCAGCTCACGCCGCCCCCAACCTGCTTGTGCCGACAGGAGGGGCGGTGCCACCTCGCTAGGCGCGCAGTTCCCGGTACTCCCTCCGCAAGGGGCTGAGCTCTAGGAACTTCCTTCGCAAAACCTCCGTCGCCACCACCAGCGTTCCCGCCCAGAGCCCGGACTCTGCGCGGCGCACGCACAACCCTCAGCCTCGAGTCCTAAACAGACCTGGGGCAAGACGCCGGATGCCCACTCTCCCAGCCCCCTCCCCCAGGTCCCCCGCACTTGCCTGCCACGACTCTCCGAGCTGCAGCTGCTACGGCTCACGCTGCTGGTCGTCAGCACAGCCACGGAGGAGTCACTCCAGGCGGACTCCGCGGAGAGGCGGTGGTGGTGGTGGCGGAGGCGGTGTCCCTGTCCCCAGTCCCCAATCTTGCGGTGGCGGGAAGGCGGACTGGAACCCGGCAGAACCTCCACCCCACCCGCGCCACACCGGTACCAGGTTCCTCACCCTGCTGGCAGCTGCCTCAGTGACGCCCAGGCGCCGGCGTTCCCACTGTTTGTAGCCAGGCGGGGAGGAGGGGCTTGCTTGGAAGGCTGCCAGGAGGCGGGGCGGCGAAGCGAGTTCGCAGGGCGGCGAGTTCGGTGGCGCGAGCCCTGCCCCGCTGCCCCACAAGTAGGTGCCTGAGAGAAGACACCGGCCCCGGCTGCTGGTCTCCGACCCTTCTGGCTTCTAATTTCCAGCAAGATCACTGACTGGGTTCCCTTGGCAGCGCGAAGAGAGTTGCACAACCAGAAAAGGCAGATTCCGGGTTCAAGTTTGTAAACCCCGAGTCTCCGGGTGCTAATAGAGAGAGCCAGAGCGATTCTCGCGGGAATTACTTTGATAGATGTGTATCAAATATATACACACACGCATATACCCATACATTGCGAGCAGAATTAAAAAGCTCTTTTTCCCACTACTTTATAGCCCAAGGGGCCTGTCCTTCGGCTAAACCCCTGCTGCCCATCTCTGCCTCTTTAGATATAACCTGATGTTCAAGTAATCCCCAAATGCCTATGCGTGGTGCTATACTCTGCTTCATGCGCAAAATAGGATACCATGCACTTGGCTATACACCTGCTGTTCACTGCATCCTCCCAACACCCCCCACGGAAGCTCTGAAATGGGCAACTCTTCACTGAGTGGGCGTCCCATTGCTGCCTTGCCTTGGCCCGCCCCCACAGCTGGGTCAATCGCTTTTCCCCGAAAAACCTGTGCCTGTCCTCAGACTCAGCCCCGCGACTGGGAGTTAAAACCAACCCGAGCCACGCAGCAGGAGCACGTTCTTACACCTGCTCAACCGCTTAATTACGGCAGCACCTGTCCTGTTGGGCGGTTTGGGTTCTTTGTTTTTACTGCAAAACCTTCTGTCTTAACCCTTTCCCCTGAAAAAATACATTTAAAAATATCACCTCTCATACCTACCTGAAAATGACGCGGGAGGTAAGAGAGGAACTGAGCAGTGGGCGACTGAGTCGCCGCAAGAATGCGACCGAGGTTACAGCTTCAAGGGCATGATGCGGGTTTGATGCAGCAAGGTCCGCTAAGGGCGCCCAGCGCTCCCTGCCCCCACGCGACGGGCGGAGCTGGGGAAGAAGGCGGGGGACTCCTCTAACTCAGGACAGGGGCTGGGAAGGAGGCTAAATTGCCCCCTTGTCAAGTTATGCATCGTAAAGTAGGGCGGTTCAACTACCAACCAAATGAAGACAGACCATCCCTCAATTTGGGGAGCCTAGACTGGGGACATCAAAAATAGCTCATTGATTCTATATCAGCATTTCTGTTGTCACCTCAAATCTATCTACAATTAAATGACCTTAATTGACTTTGGAGGGATTCCTGGGAAAACTGCTCAAAGAGTCTTCGCCTCTATGACGTTCCTCTAAAAAGTTAATTATAATATTGCCATCCCAGGCAGGCAGGATTGCTTTAAAAAACAAAAACAAAAAAAACAAAACACATTTCCAAACGTTGGGCAAAAATGGGCCTACCAAATTTGCTAATCCAAGCCTAAACCTCTTAGAATACCCTAGGCCCTACTTCCTAAAGCTAACTTCTTGAAGTTATGCGAGAGCTCTCTCTTCAGTTTCACACATCTTCCAAAACACTCCTATCTGTAAACGCTGAATTATTGCGGAGCACTCCAGAGCAAGTAAGCTTTATAAAGTGGGGTGCCCACGAGGGAACGAGAGTCCAAGAGTGCCAGGTGTAAGACAAACTCAGAGAATGGCAGCAATAACTAAGAGAGAGGGTGTTAATTTTTTAAAGAATCCTCCTAAAGGTGACTTTTAAACACTCGACATTTTTGTGTTTTGCAGATTTATTTGTTCAGACGCTGAGAAATATTTTAAATGTCCAATTTAAGAAGCCATTTTAACAAGGAAGTCTTACGAGACCAAACAGATTCCTAACCCTTCTATTCCCCAAAACAGGCACACTATTTCCCTGCCCTTTAAAAACTGATTCCAATTAGGAAAAGAATTTATTTGGTTACTATTGTCTGCTATGTACCCCTCCCCCCATTCTAAGCCTATATTTTGAAGATTGTTGTGTAGGCCTAAAAAAATAAACCACCTCCATCTCCCTCCCACGCCCAACATACAGAGGATGAGTGCCATAAATAAGAGTGTGGGGAAGAGCTGAAGGTTTAGAATCTTAACCAACAGGAGTGTTTGTATGTGAGTAGGGGAGGGGAGTAAACCCATGCATTTCAGGGAGAAAGTACAGAGACATTCATCGCGGTCAGCAGTGTTAAGAGTGAATACTAAATGATTGACTATTTCTCTCACTCTCTCCACAATAAAGCCAGCTTGCTAATTACCAGAGAGAAAATACCCAGTCTCTACATCAGTTTTGCTAACTCCTACTTGAAAATGAAAAACAGGGAACACATTCAACCTCCAATTTACCACAGTTGTATAGCTCTCATGTTAATTCTTTACAGACGTGAAATAGGTGGGTCCGTAGCAACGTGCTGGGCATAAATTAAGCAACAATGGCCACGCGAGGTCCCATTCTCCGCGGAGCTACCATGGTGGGCACTGCCACCTAGACATCAACAACCCCCCAATGCCCGGAGATGGCAGAGTCAAGCGTGGAGGAGGCTGGCCGCGAGCTGGATTTTCCAACCCGAAGGATGGGTGCGGTGAAGTCCGGGGGGGAAATAACAATCCCAGGCGGCTTTGTACCTTTTTCCCATCCTCTTCCTCTCAAGCACCACACGGGCGCTCTCGCGCACACACTTACCCACACTGCCTCGTGCCAATAATTTAAACTTCTCTCAGGCAAAGGCAGCACCTCGTTCGCTGCCACCACCATCCCCTCCGCCCTCCCCATCCTGCGAACATCCTTCCCCTTTTCCCACATCTACCCCCGGTTCTCTTGTTCGCGGTAGAAAGCCAGTTGGTTTCTCCTAAACCCTTGGATATCGCAAAAGTTAAAATGAAGTATGTGTTTTCCCAGCGTCTCATCCCCTGCCACCTTTCTCCCGGAGTCAGTTTAACAATAGCTACTCGAGTGAGGGCGGGGGTGGGGTGGGGTGGGGTGGGGTGGGGGTAAGGAAGGGAGTGAGAGCTACGTAGCTAGGCTGGCTCCTGGGGCGGCTGCGAAGGGACTCCCCCTCGCCCCAAAGGCAAGTCAGCCGCGTAGGACCAAGGACAGGGCTTGGAATACACTTCCCAGCGCCCACCGCTGCGAGGCTCCCAGGCAGCCGCCACTCCGCAGACACAGCTCCAAGGATCTTTTCTTACTCTTTTCTGAACAAAGGGAATCTCATATCCGGCAGAGGCTTAAGAATTCGGCCCTAAATTGGCTGTCTTCTTTTAAAACTGAATCACGGTAATTGGCTCCCATGAATTAGAGCCCGCACACCCAGCAATGACGAGTTTTGACAGCTTCTACCCACCCCAGCCGCAGCCCAGTCCCAGCCCTAAGGCGGCATGTACTTTTTCAGACAACTACAACTCGCTGCCTGGCACTGCATATAAAATCCATCTGGTAATCCCATTTCCCCAGCACATGCTATCTGGTTGATGCAATTAAGTCTGGGGTTTTCGCAGGTCTAATCTACAAGTCCAGGCTTCTAATTATCCTTAACGGCACTAAAGCCTCTCCAGTCCTTCAGCTGCTTTGCGAAAGTAGAGGTATGCATCCCCCCCAAACCCAAGTTTTCCCTCTCTTCCCATGAAATGAACTTCCAACCTCAATCCTGACGCTCACTCAACATCTACACTTCCACTGTACCCCTGCCCGACCCTGGCCACATTCACCACTTAAGTTTCTGCCTTTGACATTTGCAAATATTCAGTATGTCACGCATGCCTCCACCGTCTCTTAAGTCTAGGTCTCTAGAATCAAAAAGCAGAGCAGTAGCTTTGAATGAGACAAACATGTGCAATTTAACTTCATATTCTCTATTCCGCTCACTTACAGGTTTTCTGGGTTTGCCAGCGCATCGCTGAAACTAATGATTTAAAGAAACCAAACCGAAACTTACCTTTCTCCCTTAAGGTTTTTGTGTATGTGTGTTTTTAAAGTAACGGTGCAGTTCTCCCAATAAGGATGAGCAAGAAGCTGCTGGATAGTTCTCTTAAGACAGCACGAAACCTAAACTGTGCTCGGCTTAAAAGAAGCAAATCAAAAGAAATGCTTTCGACCCCGAAGTCCAACGCTAAAAGAAATGGCGAAAAAAAAAAAAATATTAAAGGGGAGGGGAAACAAAAAAAAAGAGTTTAAAAAGACGGATAGACTACCCTCCTAAAGCCGTTCAACTAAACAAAAAGGGGCAAGAAAAACAAACGAAGGAACAAAGAAAAGAGACGGATGAACGTTTTTTCAAAAAGACGATGTCTTTCTCCTTGTTGCTTTTTAGTAGGTCGCTACAGGAGTAAGCTGCTGCATCTCTAACTGAGAACAGAAATAACCGGGGAGGACGTCTTAAAAGGGAGGTGGACTGGACCACAGATTTATAGCACCGTATCACCAACCCCTTCTCTGCCTCCGCACTGCCGTGTGTGCAGCTGCTCTGCCAGGCTCCTATCCCGGGCAGCACGCGCGGAAGTATACGCCGAGTGGCGCCACAACGCAACCTGCTCATCTCTCCAGGATCCTGATTGGTCTAGTCGCTTCCATTGAGGCTGCCCAGGCGAGGCCTCTTGATATGATTGGTTAGGAGCTTGTGTCACTCTCGAGAGCTCAATGGAGTCCCGTTTCAAGGTAAGTTGTGCGGGGCGGTACACACTTAACACTGGCGGCGAAGGGAAATGCAAGAAGCAAAAAGAGATGGGGAGAGAGCAACGTGGGAGGGTTGGAACTGTACTATCAGAGTTTGCGATATGGCATGATCTCCTTTCCTCCTAAATTGTTCTGCTTCCGAAAAACTCGTTTCCTTTGCCATCACTGCCTCATCTATGCCACGTTTCTTGGTAGCATTAAACTCTGTCCGGTATGTATGAGTCTTTGAGAGCTCCCTCTTTGATCTGAGTGAAAGGGATGAAGGTACATCCATTACTTGCCCGCATGCTTTTCTAGATATGTGTTAATTTTATGTCTTCCTCTATTTTAAGATATGCATACTACAGCTCTCTTGTTTATTAAAATTTTTAAAGCATCCTTTTACAATAAGGAAGTCAGAAATGCTTTTAAATGAAGCTGCACGATTTGAATTAGCTTTCACTTCATATTAGAACAGAAAAGTGTAGGATAAACATCCGGTCCAGGAAAAGAGGTACTGAGCTAAGGTCCTTCACTTTGACGTGTATGATGCCTCTCAAAAGGAGCAGCTGTATATAAAAGTAAAACAAGGTACTCCTCTGCATTTGCTGGCGGTACACTTCTTAGACCACACATATATTGCTGACAGTAAAGATACTCAAGCCTTTATCTGGGTTCTTTCTCTGATGATTTAGAAAGTTTAACCAGACAACCAAGTGCTTCCAATGCTTCTGCTTTATAAATGAAGACCACTTTATTAAACCCCATATTTCAGTAACATTCATGATGATGAAAGACAGTTTTATTCATGGTATTTATTTCTTCCTCCAAGCGAAAGTATGGTTCTCAGGATCAACTTGGTGTCTAAGTAAAGACAATATTCACTTGATCTCCATTCTTTTCCAGCTCGAACTTCTCCTTTCAGCCTTGAAAGATAGCTCCAGCTTCCTGGACAGTACTTAGGTTTCTTATGCAATGTAACATATCATGTCTAGGAGCTCAAGTCTTTCTAAAAGGAATTCCTTTACCTGCTTATTTACTACTAGTCGAAATCTTTGAGAATGCCTGGAAGAGGAATCACAGGTAAGAGTCAGAGATTGCAGAAGGGTTGAATTCGATGGAGGGAAGAGGGACAGATAGTCAAAAAGAAAAATAACTGGAAAGTGACGGGTGAAATAGATCAGTTTCTTGGGTGTCCATGAGTGTTGATAAATGATTAACAGTAAAGAACAGAGGACCTGTTTATCTCCCAAAGAGGGAGATAGTACAGTATATCTGAGTTGTAATACTTTGCATGATAACAACTGGAGGTTAGAAAAGAAGGCCTGAATCTGTACTGTCTGATAACTAGCACTTACAATTATCATGTCCTAATCCCTGTCCCCACTTTTCATCTAGCCTCAGGCTTGTGTTCCTAATTTCAACCTAAAACTATTCTCTAGACCTGCATGAAACTCATGAGAAGAAAAGCAGTTTGAAGAAGTGGAGTCAATGGGCTGAGGGAAGGACAAATGAAGGGGAAAAGAAAGGCTGCACCTTATCTAGAAGAGTTTAATCACTGGATGAAAACATCGTTGGAAGATTGGGCTTGTTGTCATCCTCTTTCAAACGCATCCCTTCATCCAGCTCGATACAGAAAAATACAATTTGGATAGTCAGACTTATCTATGAAGTGACTTGTCTTTTCTCCTTAACATGCTCTTAAGGTAATACTGAATTAGTTGCATGTGTTTGTGCGATTCTTACCACTTTGAAGAAATTACCATTAACTTACATTTACATAAATGTGTTCTAACTCAGTGGAAACTAATACTTAGTTTTATCTTTTGGTGCATTTTTGTATTCACAACAAAGATTTTTGTAGATTACAGTGGTATCTTTTCCAAAAGGATTGAAAGAGGGTGGATTTGGAAAGTTGGGTGTGGTGTGGAGTGATGAAAATCTAGCATGTGTGTTGTGGTGTGATGAAAATCTAGCATGTGTGTTATGTAGTTTCTAAAAAATTATACAGAAGATGGGAAACCTGTCCATTCATATGCAGAATTCTAAATTCTGTGGATTCAGTGTCTGTGCTTTTATCAGTTTGGGCAGAGGAGCAAATATGTTTTTAAATGTCATTTTCAATGTATTGTTTATTTCTCTGTGGGTAAATTTGAGTTAAATTGTTTACGACATTGAAAATATCTTAAAATACTAGTTTACTTCTGCAATAAACAAAAGTTTTTCAATTTAAAAAGTTTTAAATGGATATATAAAAGTAACATTATTTCAACTTTTAAAAATAACCGAATACAACCAGTTTAAAAGAAATGCTATCTGTAATTTCACTTTTAAATTCATGTTGTCATAGCCTGAAATATTGATATTCTATTTGCAATTGATAAAGACTATGGGTAAACATCACACTCCACATTACACAGTTGTAATCAACCCATCTTCATTCACAGTTATGTAAAGAGCTATCCACAGCGTCATAACTTGCATTAGAAAAGCATTTAAAAGGTATTATAGCTATGATTGTCCTATTAGCTCTGTTATATTTTCAAAGTCTTTGGCATAATTTTAAACTGCAGCAGGGAAGGGAGAGATCTAAAGGGCCACGGAGAGCTTGGAGGAAGAGTTTGATGTGGAGAACACTGCCAAAAAAATGCTTCTCAAAACCAAAAAAGTATAAATTTAATTGTTTTTACAAAGTGTGTTTATAAAGGAACAGTCATTCACAGAAATACTCATAAGGTATTGTGGGCAATGTCTTTTTGGATAAATAACCCCCTTGCATTAGTGGGGGGTGTAATTTTAGCATTTTATGATACAGGGCACTTTAAACCACTATTGTAACTTTTTAAAAATAAAGTAAGTAAAACAGAGAGGCTATTTAAATGAATTTACAAAGTTAGGCTTAGGGAGATAGTTCCAAACACATATCTTTCTCAGACGAACAAAAATATTATTCTCTGTGTTAGTCTCTTGGACTGTTGGTTGGGATCTGTGGCTCATAATGTTGGAAATGGGGCAGTTTAATGTCTGTGTGAGAAATATAGATATTATATAGCTTGATGATTATGCTTTTATTTATCGTACTTAAAGAAGTATGTTAACTTTCCTTCCACAGTTTAGAAAACAGAACAAGTTATCGAGAAAATTGACAGCAACGTGAGTTTAGAACGTGGCAACCGGCAAGAGAATAAGGCAGGAATTAGCACCATGGACAGAGACTAGCCGACTGAACAAAGGTTTGCAAAGCCTCAGTGTTTTCTGTCCCTCCCTGGAGACGCGGAAACTGCGATTCTTGGGAACGTTTCATTACACAGACTTTAAGGACGAGGCTGTCCTACTCCAAAGAAACACGTTGCTTTGTATTAGGCTGACTTTTGCTAGGACCCAGCCGTCGTGGCAAACCGCCAGGAGGGTAAGAGCCCCGAACTCGCCGCTCACCCTCCACTGTCCTCTTTTCATCGGCTCCCTTGCCCTGTTGAGACTGCCTTCCATCACAGTGGTCAGGCAAAAGAAATGCAAATCCAAGTAGTCATCCAGAAGTCTACTGAAGCTACTCCAGAGTTTGTAATCCTCGAAATTCCCAGCAAGAATTGCAACTAAAACACCTACCCGCTCACCCTTGCTCCCCTCCCCCAGTTCTTCTCCGGGCTCCCACCACCTCCCGCCAAAGGGGCAAAGCCTTTTTTATCTGAAGGTTGGGTGACCTCCGAGACTGTCTTGTAAAAGACCCTTTATATTGTAAACATTTTCCATTAGGGGCAGTGCCAGGGGCGGCAATGGGAAGGATCACACCCATACTTGACTTTCTCTTTACATTTTGTCTTTAAACTCCTGTTTGAGGGAAAAGACTAAGAAGAGCAGGCTCAGAAAATTCCCCCTAAAGCTTGAAGTTGCTGTTTACACTTAAAGACACGTGAATTGTTTATTTAAATATATTTTTTAAATAATCTAATTTCCAGGTAAATCTTTGCGACCAGACTAGATTGCCTCCCACTCCCCTACCCCATCTCCTCACGCACTTTTTTTTTTCCCCTGGGCAAAATTTGTATGAGGTTCATTCTCCTTAAGGTGATTTGACTGCAGATACTCAGACTACGATCTGTTGCACCTGCCCCATAGTGTCTCAGAAAATATATTTCCAGCTTCGGATCCACGATCAATTTTGTAAGCGCTCCTAAAAACGTCCTCAGATTTCTTTCCCTCTCCTCTTTTACTCCGTAGCAACTTTTAGTCAGATAAACTCAAGTCCTTCAGAGCATGCAAATAGAGGTGTAGGAGACCAGGTGAGGTAAGAAAAACTGGAGGTGAGGAAGGGCAAATAAGAGCTTTGTGTCCCTTCCTTTCAGGGATGCTAACTTCCTTCTCTAAGCTTCCCCCTGGAGCCCACACACCTCATGTAAAATTAATACAAGTAATTAAAAATAGCAGTTTCCAAAGTTAAAGGAAACCATCTGTCTCAGCTGGTGGCAATCAGTCATTTCGCTGGCCCCTTTACCCGGACCTGGAAAGAAACGGTTTTTCTGCTTCCGATGCTCGGAGGCTCTTTCTTATATTGAAGATTTATGTTTCCACTTGTGTGCGATGCACGTCTAATTTGAAATAATAAAGCCGAGCTGAGCAACCAGTCAATCAGAACTATCAACTGCGCTCGGCAAGCAGCCCTGCCCCCACCCACCTCCGGTCTCTAACCTTTCCCTCCCCCCCAACTCCTCCCTCCTGTGCCCTTTCACACACTAAAATCCCCTCCCCCCAACACACACACACACACACACACACACACACACGCTCGCGCGCGCGCACGCCTGCGCCCGCGTGTTTAGATCAAACCCTTGCCCACAGAGCAAGTGACCGCACAGGGGCACGGTGACAAAGGCGGAGTTTGTATCAGAAGACTGAGGCCCGGGGAGACACAGCGGCTAGAGAAACAGCTGTCTTATCAGCCCGCTGCAGAGATGAAGATGGCTCGAGAGGTCCTCAACAGATAATCACTTGAATAGGTTTGCAATGCGCCAAACTTCACGCTTGATAAGGCCAACCCAATGTAGAGAGCAGCCCAGATCCTGCTCCATTCTGTTTTATCTGGGCTGTAAATTAAGAAATTGAAATTCAGGTGGCAGAGGCAGCAGTCTGCTGATAGACCGCTAAAGTAAACTGTCTTTAAAATGCTTTCGGTCGGCAGAGAGGGGGCGCCTGGAATGGGATGTTTTGTTTTGTTTTGTTTTTTTAATGGGGGGAGTGGAGCGGTGAGAGAAAAAGCCCACGGGTTTTAAAAATTACTTGGGGAGGGGGAACTTTGAAGCAGTGTAGCAAAGGGACACAGCATTTTGGCCATGATTCCTAATCATAGCTACGATGCATATAAACAATTTGAAAAGTATAAAGTTGTGTGAAGTTTGGTGTAATCGAGATTATAGAACAATTTAAACCAATGTGATAGAATCCTGTCTTTATCCAAGGATGGACCAGAGGAAGCTCTCTGACTACAGTATTAGAAGCCGATTCCAAATGGACTTTAAAATTTTCCCTTTGTTGTTAGACAATCAGATGAACCAGATACAGAGGAGTTACCATCAACTTGAGGTTAACTTGACATTTTGTTGAAGTGATGGAGCCACCAGAGAAATTTCAGGGTGATTTTAGAATGGCCTAAAACGTTGTTAACCACAGAAAAGAATCTGCTTAGCTACTTACAGGAATAAGAGTTATATATCACCCCTCTCCTTTATCCAGGTAATTACTATGGGCTAATTCAGGAAACAAAAAATTCCACATATTTTGACACTACCTGTTTGTTACAGCACAGTGTATATGGTGCTCTTCTGTTGGCTTTTATGAATATGAGGCATGAAATTCTATGCATTATTTGAATAAGTGTTTCAGAAAAAGCTTTAAATGTACAATGATCAGAGTATAGCCACTGACCTTCTTGTCTTGATTCACTAATGACTTTGCACTGTACTTTGTTCTTTCAGTAGTTGAGTAGATTGTAAATTCACTGATGTGCATTTATAAGTACGTAAGTGTGAGAGGATGCATTTAATTTTCCACAACATCATTTATATTTTAAGTTTTGGCAACATTTCTAAAAAGGGACCTTCAGATGATAACACATAGTTAATACACCTTTAGAAAACCAATCAGTTTTTACTTTGTTTAACCCCCAAAATGTTGAACATCAGAGTACACTTAATCGACAATATAAAGACTGCTCAAAACACAGTAGGATGAGAATTAAAAATGAATTGTAAGAAAAAGTGATGAGAAAAATAATGTAAGATGCTAGTCTATATTTCACTGTTTGTTAAACTATAGTGCTCTATTAAAATTCATTTAGGGGTGGAGGGAGTGGTGGGGGAAAATGCAGACAACTGTACTTGAACAACAATAAAATAATAAAAAATGCATTTAAATTTTGAAGTTGCCATCTGATTACTCACATGGAAGCAAATAAATATGCCATAACATTTCAAACACATTTATTTTGAATACTTTATGTAAAAATCTTTCATATCTTATAACACAGAGTTGTTGTTGCTTTTTTAATTCAAGTGCATGGATGAATGAGTGCTGTATGCATTCTTTTAACAGGAGAGAAAGTTATTTTTATGTAAGTTAACTTTTCCCTTCCTTACCACCAGTTTCCATAATATTTTCATATTGGTTTAAACAATGGCTACTATATAAACATTTGAAGAAGTATTCTTTTAGTGAATTGCAGTCTTTTAGGCTTTATTATACTATTATCTTCAGTCAGTCAGATAATTTTCTGCTTGTTACAAATACTCAGACAAGTTTGAATTGCCTGCTGTAATGAGTCTCTTAAGCTATGATTTTTATTTTTGTTTTCCTTAATTAAATTGAAAATCTGTGTGCAATGGACAGCTTAAACTCTTCTTTATCAAAATAGGTAGGACTTTTTAAAAAATGAGAATTTGCATAAGGGTTAAAAGATGCATTCTCACTAGGTTTGAAATGTGAGGAGCATTTTATAAATTTACATTATAACATCTCAAAACTAAATGATAATTTTAAAAACAAAAATTTCATTATTGAACAGAAAAACATTTTATCATGAATTTATTCTAAAAACCACTCCTGTATAATTTTTGGCACAAATGATATATTTCATTTCTAAAGACATTGCAATTTACTATGAATGATGAAAAATAAAAAATACAAATTTTATTTTTAAAAAGATTCTCCATTATTAATTCCTCTTCAGGAATGGGATAGTAGATTTTTAAAACAGTCTCTCTATGATATATAAAGACAAAAGTATTGGAAGCTTTGAAAATATCTAAAAGTTGTAGTATTTCTGTTTAAAACTGATTATAATTCTATTAACAAAAAAAAATCAGACTACTCATTGTGTCCTTTCAGATATAACATTTATATTCAGGTAAGGGTCAAATGAGGGATACATTATCACCTTCTATTTCTAAATATTTATTCCCAATCTTTAACAAAGGTCCATTTCAGTTTGATTCAAGTATCTTGAGTGCCTATCATGTGCCAGAATAACAAACACAGTTGAATTAGAAACTAAATGCCTAAAGGAAATCAGATTACTTTTTAGGATATCCTAGTAACAGGAAAATGTGGTAGGTTCAACTCAAAGTAATGTGTTGTATAAAACAGCTTCACAGTGTGCTTGGATTTTGTTATTATTTATCTTTCTAAAGCTTTGTATATCTTTTTACAAGTTTTTAAATAGTATAGCTTGCCAAAAATCAGTCCTTTAAATAGAAATTGAAGTATTACTCTCCTAGGAGCTCCAGTTTTGCAAATGATCAGGAGCTTGGCCTTTTTACTTCAGACACAGCCAGATTCGAACCCGACTGCATCACTATGAAGCCTTAGACAGTTACTTTATCTCTTATAAGCCATGATTTCCTGATCCATAAAATGGTGGTAACGCTTAATTTAGAAGCACTATAAGGTTAAATGTAATTGTGAGTATAAAATAGTCAAACTCCCTGGGATGGAGGAAGCAGTGGGTACATGGTAACTACAATTGTGACAACAAAAAGGATGATGTAACACGTTTATTTGATGAAGCCAGAATTAGAATTTGTTTTCATATGCTGTCTCAAGTATTTTTACTTGCTCTCATTAGAATCTTACCTGATAAATCTTATGATAAGTATCTTCTCACATTTCTAATTGTAACCAAGTTTAAAAGGCCTCAAAAGGCATAAAATTTTCTGTCTGCCCTGTGTGGCTTCAATATATTTTCCAATACAATTTCATTATTTACCCATAAAAAGCTGTGGGTCTTCAAGCAGCAACTTAGTCTGAGGTCCCATTTGATTGATATAATAATAAAAACACCTTAGAATTTTATAGTACCTTTTATCACAGAAAGCTCAATGCACTTTTACATATTTATCATTGTAACCCAGGAGATAGGAAGGACATAAATGATTTCTCGTTTTCAGGGGCATAACGGAGGCAGTAGGAATTTAGGTGACATTTGTAAGATTAATAGGCTAAGAGAACAGGTTTCCTGAATGTCAGCCTTTCTGCCATGTTTGCTCTGTTTGGCATTAATTATGACTATTGTTACTTTAGTTAGGCTCAAAATTTTAGTGTTTGGCATTAAGTACAGGTTATCATTTGGTTAACTACTTGCTGAAATTAAACTGAGTTGAATATATATTATCTGTGTCTAATCAAATTAAAACATTTTGACTTTATGCCAAAAGACACTTTTGTTTATATATATATATATATACATATATATATATATATATAAACACACACATATACACACACACATATACCCCTTCTTATTTACAATTGTGTATTAACTCTAAGGCAAGATTTTTTTTTAAGTTACTATTCCTTCATGGCCTTGAAAGAAGTCAGTTTCAATCTCCTCATCCCTCACCTCTCCCCAGGCTCATTCCCTCTCTCCACATATATTTTTATAGGGTATTATATTTATTCCATTTACATAGGCCAACAGTACTTTCTGCTTTTGTTTTCAATTTCTTTGGTTGTCTGTGTTTGAAAAATCTATCAAAATAAATATCCAGAGGAATACAGACGTAGACTGTGTAAAGGACACAAGAGAATATGCTTTTTATAATAGCTTTTCATTTGTTTTGAATGAAACAAAATGGAAATAATGTCCACTTGACTTTGGAAAACATACAATATCAAAAGAATACTAAAACTTGCTTATGGTGTATAGTTTTTCAGTTCCCTCCTGGGCTTACTTAACTATGGATTAATATAGCTGCAGCTATAGATGTGGACTCTCAGTGAGTGAGTGGAATGGCAGGTAAGAAAACTGATAAAAGAGTGAATCTTAACTTTTGGATGTTTAAATTCATGGGTTACAATGGAAAAACAGGTAATGCTTTTATTTTAAAGTTTAGTAGGCATCTCTCTGTATCCTAAATGTATCTTGTATTTGATAAGGTTGACCTACCCAAAGTCAGGCCCAACATGTGACTTCCAGACTTGTCTGAGCAAGTGTAAGGAGCACCGAGAAGACGAACACATGCACCACACGGAACAGCCAGAGCTGTGTCTACTGCCATTTCACTCTGACCCCTTGAACCCTTCCTGCTGATGTCACTACATGGAAAAGCTGTATTTCTGAATGAGTACATTTCTGTGCATTTTAAGGCTGAGAATACTGTTTAATAGAAATAATGTTCTGTTCCTTTGGTCACTGTCATTCTGGTATGAAATATTAGAGAATATGGTAGTTTGAAATGTCAGTTTTTATAAACATGAGTTGGAAGATGTAATAGAAATGAATGATGTTACAGACTATTTAAGCTGTTTGAGTAACAAATAGACGTTGCCTTGAATTATTTTGACACAATTTACTGTAGAATTTCTTTTTTTCTCTTGCTGATACTTCTAGATTCTTTGTGCAGACAATAAAAAGAAAAGCCTTTCTTTTCTGTCAGTGCTCATTATATAACTGTAGAACACTGAGGTTTTCTAGAATACTAATATTTCCTAGATATAAAATGAATATTAAAAGAGAGGCGTGTCTCCATATTAGTCATATCAAAAGGATACATGAAAATTTGAGCTCTTTACAAGGTTTTTATAAAAGAGGAAAATATTAATGTATATATTACGGCATTTTAGTTCCTAGCTTTAGAAGGCATTGATATGTCTCTTTTTCTGGTATGTGTGTGTGTTCAGAGCAAATGAAACGAGGTTCAGAGGTGATAACTGCAAAACTCTGATGGAGACCAGGCCCGCTGCAGTGGAGGAAAAGGCTGGGAAGCCATCGGCTATCAGGTTGGTTGTATATTGTGAAATCACATCACAGAGGGCTTTGAAAGCCAGCAGAGAAAAGTACTGACATAAAACTACTGGATGCAGGATATATGTATTGACAAGTGTTAATTTTGGACATGCCAAGCAGGGAGAGACTAAAAGATATAGGAATCAGAATCAAGACCTAAGGAGAGTTAAGAAGCTTTTTATCTAAACTCGGAGACTCCTCAGAATGAGGTGGCAAGAGCCGGGACAAATAGAGATGGAGGCAGACTGACAGGTATAGAAGAGGGGTTTACACCGACACTAATGAAAGTGTTTAATGGCCAAAAAGTCATAGGGTTCTCAACAAAGAATACTTTTAAGCCAAAAAGCCCTCCCCCTAAAGCTATAAGGACATGAAACCAGGAACCGGAGCCTGTCAGGCTGCATTTTGCTTAGCTGTGGCTATCTTTAGGACACTCGGTGCCTAAGGTGGTGGGGTGAGGGGACTTTAGAAACATTGGCTAGGAAAGAACGCATTGTGGCACTGAGCTAAGATTCCTAGGCTTGAAGGAAGGAGACATGAGTCCTAGTATTATTTCTCCCACAAATTAGCTCATTCCCTTCAGCAAGTCATGACTAAACCTGATGATTCCCCAGAAGACTGGATTAGTAATAATGATGATAATGGGTAACAAGTATTGAGTTCATACTATGTGCTAGGCAGCATTTTACTGCCTTACATGCATTAAATCATTTCACGCTCTCAACAATCATATCATTTTAAAGATGAGGAAACTGAGGAAGTTAAGTAAGTTACCAAGACCATACAACTAGAAATGGATGGAGCTGGAATTTGACCCAAAGTAGTCCATTTGACCTCTAAGGTGCATTCTAGATGCAAAATTCAGTAAAATTCTAAAGAAATATAGCAGAAATTAAAGATGACATAAGACTTGTAAGAGAAATAAAGCTTAAAAAAAGGAGATATTACAATTAATATACACAAACTAATTTTTTTATAAATGAAACTAATCATACTCACGTCTTGCTGTGCTATCTATTGCTAACAAATGAAAGAGAGAGAAAAATGATTGTTAAACAATTTGCTTCTTGAAAATGATTCAGGTCAAATACAATAGGATTTTGAGAAACATCATATATGATATCCTAGGAGATTCTAGCTTCCATGTAATATTATTTTGTGTTTGAAGAAATTTTTTAGCTTCTGTAAATTTTAATTTTCAGAAGTCTACTCTATAACCATATAGTAAACAGTTATAAAACCATTAAAACAAATAGCATGTATTTGTATTTTAATGATATACAAAGAATTTCATGATATGTTGTCGATAGTACTCAACATCCTGAAAAGGATCTTAACAAGAACACTATGCAGTGGCTATTCTCAGGTAATGGGAGTAGGACTTATAGTTACTATTTTTCTTTATGTTTTCTGCACTATTCAGCTTGTAAAAATTCTGAGCATGCATTCTTTTTTATAAATCAGAAAAACAGGCAGTCTTGTGTTGGGGAAAAAAATCTCTACAGCTCAGGAGCTCAACTTCAGCCCTGCTAGCCAGCAGGTGGGAGCAGGTGGTAGATACTAAGTGGTGAGGGCCAGTGACCTCTTAGAAGATAACTTAGATTTTGAGAGAGGAAAGATTAGTAGCCCTGGAGCTTTATAGTTTATAGTGAAAACAGTATTCACTTACAAAAACAAATCTTGAGATTTAATTCCTAGGAAAAATAAATCTAATAGAGCAAAATGACAAAAATCTCAGAAACTGCTTCACCAGTTTCTTAGAAAAATATAATATCAGATAGAACTCCTCTATCCAATTAGAATTGCCTAATATTACTTATACATCAGAGTATCAACCATTTCCTTTACTTCCTGCCTATCTATATTAGCTAGGGGGTATTTTTTCATTTAATTAATCATTTCTTTTCCTTAGTATATTCTTTTCCACAGTTGCTAGAGAATCTCATAAAAGGAACCTTCACTCCCAACTAGCAAACCCTTACAGTGATGTGTTTATACTTCTATGTCATTTAATAAGTGAAAATCATAAAACAGTAAATAATTATAATGAGATTAAACAGAACCTGGCTTCCTGACAGGTACCATTTAGTGAATTGCTATTTCAATGCCCTAAACAGTCACCTGAGTTAATTCAATCTTCATATTGTTTAATTTTTGCCTTTAAAATCATTCTTTAGAGAATGAGAACCTGGCTCACTGTTTCAACTCTATAGGATTGTACGGTCTGAACATCCTCACTTATTTACTTTGCCATTTAAAAATATTCTAATATTATAACCAAGAATCTAACAAGAGGTACATGCAAATATTATTTTACGTTATTGTAAAATAAATTTATATTTTATATTATTGTAAAATATGTAAGTTAATATTAATATAACAAATTTATGTTATATGAATATTATGATTAAACATGTAATAGTGGTAGAACTAGAAAAGGAGCTACTAAGAATATCAAAATAAAGGAAATTTATTTGTAAACATGTGTTTTAACATGGCTCTGTTACTATCTTTTAAGCTCTATAAATTGTGAGTATATATTATCTTTTAGATATGAGTTATGATCATTTGGAAATAAGTTATTTGTCATAAACAGAGGACATGAAGTGCCGCTGCCCTCGCTCCTGCACTCATTTGACTCATGGCGCAGTCTTGAATAATTTTAAACCAAACATGACTGCGGCAATCAATTTTCATCCAATTTATTGGGCATGAGTTAAAGCCAATTAAAAAACCATTTTTGGTGCAATTCAAGGGGAAAAATGTATAAACCCATGAAAAACAGATTTCAGTCCTAGACATGAGTCATCACAATTCTAAATAATGGTGTCAGCCGTAAATCAGAAAGAACAAATCCTAAAATTGCACATTCTGCACTGGAACTTTCATATATCAGCAATGATTTTATACAATTATATATATTTTTAAATAAGAAATTGACCTGGAAGAAAAGCATTCTCTTCTAACCCTGTCTCATTTCTGAATATTTTTTAGCCGTGAAATTAAAAGGTAGTTTATGGCAGCTCCTGAGTTTCTGAATTAAGAACTGAGGTAGAAAGTCATCTGTGACCTTTATACAAAGAAAGCAAATCATTTTTCCTGTAATTTTCAAATATCTTTTACCTGTTATACCATGTCTTCTTTCACATGAATACAGTGGCTTTCTTTTAAGGCCATAAAATGAAACAATCCTTGTGCACACTGGCTAATCTTAGGGTAATCAAAGCAGCAAAATGGAAGCTTCTGGGTTAGAAATTGCACTTATAAAATACAGCCACACATTTTTAATTTGTATATTAAAAAGGCCTTTTCTAGTTCAGGGTTATAGCAATTCAGTGTATTCAAGCAGACCTGAATTCTGGTTCTGCCTTTCCCATGTCCTTAGTATATGACTTTAGGCACATTGCTGACCTCTACAATCCTCAGCTTTCTCATTGGTAAAATAAGTATAAAAATAATAATAGCCACCTTTAGGGCTATTGTGAGCATGAAGTGAAAAAAATATTTGTCAAGTGCTTAGGGGGAGTGCCTGACGGAGTGAATCCTCAGTGAATGATAGAACCGGGGAGATGAAAGGCCAGTGGTTCCCACACATAGCTGTGCATCAGTGCCTCAACCTGGCTGTGGAGTTGTTTTCTTTTAAAGTACGAATGCCCGGTCTCTCCCCCAGGAGATTACTTAAGTAGTTGTGAGGTGAGGTCTAAGCATAATGGGATTGTAAAAACATCCATGGCTGATTTTGATGAACCACTGATTTAAGGCAAAAAATAGCACAGATTTTTCAGTTGCTCAGTTAACAAGGAGTTAAACTCTGGCTTGAACTATTTTGGTTTGGCTCTCTGCTGAGCAGATTAATTGGAATAATTGTCTAATTTGTACTTTGTATTATGCCGAAAGATATTTAACTGGGAGACTTTTAAAAGATTATTTACATTTGTCTATCTATGAGGTCACAGAGTAAGCGTGATTTTCCACAATTTCCTGCTATTATAATGAAAGAAGAGACATGTGACATAACCCTAGGAAATTACAGAGTCATTTCCAGTGGCATGCATATATTTCAGTGTTTACTATATCTTGTAACTTTTACTTCTATTTAATAAACATAGGCAGATAAGCCAATACTACCAAATTAATTTTTTTTTCATTTTATTTTCCTGTTGCATTAGTTCTTTCTAACTGTCCTATTTCAAGATAAATAAGTAGTCTCTTCAGTGATAGAGATTAAGGAGTGCCACACAGTTAAGAAAAGCAACAGTCAGAAAAATATATCAGTACTTTGGCCTGACATGACCACCCTACCAGGTACTCACCATGACATTTTAACAAAAATGACTGCATTTTCCCTGGGAGTGACTTTTACATACTAAATAAAACCACGACATTCCTTGATATCTTCCCTTGTCATGGAAGTCTGGCAGTCACGTGACTGGGCTTGACTCTGAGTTGGTCAGTCTTATCAAATGATAAGACACATTTAGGATACTGCCATACCACCAGAGTGGTGCATACACTTTCCCTGGATCTAAGAATGTGAATTGCATAGACTACCTAAGAGCTTAATGGGATAAAATACTTATTTGTCTGGCAACATTCTCCCTTTCAGGGTTCAGAAATGATTTTATAGTCTAGGTATAGTTCAATATTATGTATTGGTGAGCTACTGATAGATCAGATGTTGATCAGGGGTTGGTAGGAGCAGAATCTTGTTTTAAAACTGTTTTGGAACCTTTATGTTTTTATATGACGTATATAAAATGAAATTGTAGCATTTATTTTTTTTTACTAAATGAATTGGTAGTATTTTTTCTTACTTCAAGGGATTAATGTGAGGCCAAAATAAAATTACATATGTGAAAACTGGAAAAAATTTATTGTGGCGTAGGCATGGAGAGGAAAGTAATTACCAGTATTATTATTTGTTAATGTATACAACTTTCTAGTAAATTATCCAAAAGCTTTTCAGGAACATATTTCCTTTTATTATTAAGTAAACTTTTCTTTTCCTTTTTCAATATGATTCCCCAAAAGTTTCAAAATCAAGTTGTAAAATAACAACTCTATGTTGAAACGTCAAAAAATGAGATTACCCTAAAGCTTGCAGAACTCTTATGGAACATGAAAATCTATAGAGAAAGTGAAGCATTTTATTTTATTTGTTCATAAAAATAGTGTTTTACGTAAGTCTAGTCTTAGACAATTGGTTTCTAAAATGTGGCTCTTTGAAATTTTGAAAGAGAGAGCCCCTTCAGAAACTTTAATTTAACCAGCAGAGAATTGCTTTCTCACAGATGGAAGTTGAACAGCTGTTGATTCTGGCACTCTTGTATCCCCGGGGGTGAGAGTTCAAGGACCCTCATTGCGCCATCAGGAAGACAGTCAGCAACGGATTCGGTCAGAAACATGTTGCAGTGCAACCCAATTCTGTAGGACTAGGGGATAGATAACTCAGAGCTCCTGAGTCACCCAAAGGGGGGAAGATATTCTCTCAGTTAGAGAGAACCATCCTCCATAAGAATGTGCTTTCTGGGCCAAGGTCAGATCACAAGGCTCAAATGATCATAAGGATTCCTTTAAGGACTTTGATGTTAGTCAGTCTCAGGAATTGGTATCCTTTTAGAATTTATCAATATCTCCCATTCTTCCTCAACCCACCCTCCCTACCTTTTTATTTTTTTACATTATATAGGACATTTCTCTTTGATTTAGGGTGCATTTTTTTAATACTCACCTGAGGACATGCCTATAGATTTTAGAGAGAGGGGAAAGGAGGGAGAGAGAGAGGGAGAGAAACATCAATGTGAGAGAGAAACATCAATTGATTGCCTCTGTACACACACACCCAGACCAGGACGTAGGTGTGTACCCTGACTGGGAATCGAACCCGTGACCTTTCAGTTCTGGGGTGAAGCTCCAACCAACTGAGCCACACCGGCCAAGGGTAGGGTATATTTCTGAGCTTTTCTTAGTGAATACTAATTAGTTAATTCCTTTTTGAATTTACAGGAAGAAGAACAAACAAAAAAGAACATTTCAGAATAGCTGCCATTGCAGTCCTATTTATTGTATCCACAAGAGGACTCTGCTCTGAATGGCTCAAAATAACTCTCCTTCCATTCCCTGTGGCCTCTGGGATTCGATGCTCAACTATTTCTTGAGGTGGGCCACTGGCTACATATCAGTGTTAGAATGAAAACATTCCCCCTACTTTAACACCTCCTGCTAGTTCAATAAAGCCATGTTTAAATAACTGAACTGGCTTCAATGAACTGTACGTGCCATTTTTTCCTGCTTCTTAGCTAGATAAAATGGAGATAATTATGAAGTGGATGAGCAGGTTTAATGAAAGCCAGTTTCTTTTGGTATACTCCTGAAGCAGCAATCATCATCTGTTTGGCTTTTGAAGAGCAACAATTATAATCACTTAAACCCCCAAGGGGAACAAAAATAGAATTTACATTAGCATATAAAATATACAGCTGGATTGGGCAAGCCTATAAAATTCTAGGGAAATCATTCTAATCTGAATGCTATTCAAACTCACAAGTAAAATGAGTTCAAGAGTATTTTACATGCTTCCTTCCTATAAAATAATACATATAACAATGTTGAGAGGGTTTTCCTAAAAATGAACACAAGGAAAGAAAAACTGTTGCCAGGAGAGAATCCCAGCAGGAATGGGCTAAACTGTATTATCAAGATATCAGAGAGCAAAATGCATAATGATATTCATGTGAGCTACTCATCACTTGGAAGTGAAGAATTTTCATGCCTTTGGGAGTTTAAGAAAGGAAATTGGGTAGTTTCAGTCTGATCAATGATGAAACTTAATCATAAATAAGTAAAATTTCAGATTAATAGTACTTTCCTCCTCCATTGTAAATGTGAAAGCAATACAAAGGAAAGTGAAATCGCTTAAGTTGATACCCTATTGTTATGAAACAGAACTCTTTCTTCTATTTTAAAACATACTCATATCATTTCCTCTCAAATACCTCTTTCTTATACCTTCTATTCTAATTGGAGCCCAGATCACAGGCAATCTCTCTCATCGTTTATGTTATTTAATTACTTTTCCTTTTGTGTGCATTCACAGTTTGCAAGATACTTTTTTTTCCTTTGCTAGAGCATAGAATAAAAATGGAGTCTTTGCTTTATCCATTATGCTACTAGCAACAAAACACTAACATAATCAATACTATTAAAGGCTTTCCCAGCTGCGCACATTTGTCAAAGACAGTGCATCTGAGAAATTACACTAATGAATCTTGAAAAATTCAGCATCCTACAGAGAAAACTTGCTCTCCCTCATCCTAAGCACATATCAATATGTAAAAATGAGGAAAAATATATACTTCATCTTTTTTATAGTATTTGAAGGTCACTATTACTTTTTTAAAAAATGAAAAAAAGTCAATATACAAAGCTTCACTTCCACTGGAAAGCACGTTCTGAATTCCCACACTAAAGCCAACTGCAGGCACATTGGTGATAACTTCCTCTGGTTCCTAAAAGCACTTTGTACATACGTGCCTCTGATAGCAATTATCTCACTTTGTACATACGTGCCTCTGATAGTAATTATCTCGCTGAATTAGAACCATTTGTTGACACGTCTGTCTCCACAGCCTGTGTATGGCTTGACAGCAAAGCCAAACTTCCAGGGAGTATTCCTAGGCTCTTAGCACAGTGCCTAGAGGCCACTGAGCATGCAGTTTATTGAGTGGCGTATATCATTAATTTGTATTCCAAGACAAATCAAAATGTTATGATGTTCTATGATAAGAATCAAAATATATTAAATACCATCTCTGCCATAATGTCAAATTTAATGGTCCTAAATTCAGCACTGAGAAATTAGAAATTTAAGAGTCCAGATTTCTATAGCATTCTTTACTTTCATTATTCTTAACAAGGGATAGTGGTCAATTTTCAGATGTATTAAATATTTATCATGTGTCTAGTGATTAATTATTTTTACTGGAAACACTCAAAAAACTGACTTCTCAGTTCTTACTGGCAATGACCTCAGGTTTCACTAGCCATGTGTATTTTCATTAAAACCATTAGCACAGCCTCCTCAGCCTCTGTCCATGTCCGCCAGGTGTGGTGGTATCTACCTTGTACTGTTCTGTCCTTTCCTATAAACGCTTCATGCCCTGACAGGCTCTGAAAGTCCGTAACATATAACTCATATAACTTTAAACATAAAACATAATGATTTCATTTTTAAAAGAATTTAAAGGGATAATTTAAAGGGACATGTACAGTGTGCAGCATTCCAGGACCTAGGCAGGAACTATCTTAAAGTCTTTTCGTTCTTTTTTTCTCTAAACATAGTCTATATTTTCCTCCTAATTTTTCAAGTGAAGTTATCATTTTGTATGAAGTTATGGAAGAGCAATAGTGGAGACATAGAAGAAAATAGACTCCACAGACCTAAACTAAAATACTCTTCAATTTTTAGTTAATAATAAAGTTAATATTCTTATCAGACAAAATTCAGTTTTGTGGTATTAGTTATCCTGAAAGTTTAAAATTGAAAAATTGCTGTAATAACTTGTCTTTTTTGCTTCATACTAATATAACCATACCTTTTATATATCTATATGTACATATATGTATAACATATATACAGATTTGTACACTTAGATGAATTTGAAGGGAGAGAAAATTGTCTAGATACAGTCCTAGGTTTTTAGTACATAATAATATAATATAAATTTCTGAAGCAAGAATAAAGTAGAAAATTAAACAAATATTTCATTGACTATGATAAAAATGAGTCTGAAGTTTATTTAAAATGAGGCAAGTAACTAGAATTAGGTTTGCGGGGATGGAGGGTAGGGGAGAATAAAAATCCAAGGGTCTTCCAAGGCATGGTCTCCAAGGCCTGCGTGGTGTTACATGACTGACGGCCAGGACATGGTGGGGCTGAAAGGCTCACCATTCTCCCCTTTATAACGTGGTTCTTAAAGGTCCAACATTATCAGACGTTTAATAAAAGCTACTGGCAGGCGCTCTCATAGCAATGGGGTTTAAACATGATAGATCTGGATGATTCACTTTATAAAAATCTGAAACTTAAAAAATGGATGAATCAATCTTTAAAAAGTTCTTCACTTAACAGACACATTAATTCAAATGTTCTTTTATTATGTGGGCTCTCCGCATATATTTTTTTAAAAAGTAACCCAATTTAAAAGAAGGTTTACACAAAACAACTCAGGAGCCCATTTATTGCATGAAGTGCCGATAGCAGACAGAATTATTCTGAGTGCTTTCATTTCTTAGCTTAAAGTGAAAAATTGAGCAGTTTTCTATTGAATGGATATGATGTTTTTAAACTTTATTATTGATACTTAGGGGGGCCTGAATGGATTATCTCGATAAAATCTTAACCTCTCCATTTTTGCAGATTCAAGTTAATAAACAAACCCAATCTCTCAGGCTTAAAGATTTTGTAAATAAAAGAGAGCAAAATTAGAACTTTTTAGTAGCAAATAATGTTTTTCCCCCCAGTAGTTGAAAGTTTATGAGCTTTGTTATTTAACAAGCAATCATAAAATCGAGCCACATTTTAAACAACTTTTATTTTCTATATTACTTTCTATATGTTTCTTTAGTTCACTAAATTAGGGCAGTTTAAAAAATGGAGGGCCCTTAATAACTGAATAATTAGGGTAGAAGTTAAGTGATACTAAGTATATCAAGGTAAACCCTAACTTAGAAAATAAATATATGGTGCCCTGACTGGGTTGGGTATCTTCCTGCAAACTGAAAAGATCACCAGTTCAATTCCCTGGTCAGGGCACATGCCTGGGTTGCTGGCCAGGTCCCCAGTTGGGGGCATAAAAGAGGCAATGGATTGGTGTTTCTCTCTCACATCAATGTTTCTTTTTCGCTCCCTTCCCCTCGCTCTAAAAATAAAACAAAATCTAAAAAGAAAACAAAATCTAAAAGAAAAGAAAGAAAAAATAAATATATGGCAAAAGAAACAGCAAATGATTTGCTACCTATAAAATCACGTAAACACTTCATTACTTTAGCAAACATTATTATAATTGAATTTTTAAAGTCAAAAATAAAAAATTAAATTCCAGTTAAGTTGGTAAAATTTTTAAAAAATCACTCTGTTTATTTAACTTTAAATTTCTTTATAAGGAAACTGGGTTTCCAGTTTGGTTTTCCTTTTATTAAGCAGTATTGTTGGTATTTATTTGAAAATACTTTTGTCATTCTAATTGACTTAAACTTCCTTTATTTTTGTTATTTTTCAGAGAAGGGGGTGGATAAGATGGAGAATGAAATAAATTCTTCATTATTATTGACCCCAAAGAGAAACAAACAGCCAAACCCTCCTAAAGTATCCAACCCCAATTTGGAAATATAATTAGGAATACTTCAGTAAAATTTTCCTTCAAAAATGTTTTATTAAAGAGAGTGCCAAGATTAAGAGGTAATCTTCTTATCTTTAGAATTTGTGAAGATTACGTGGGTTTTATGTTGGAGGGTCTCTTTAAATTTAGCAAATAATCTCATATTTTTCTATTAGTTGATTCTCATTTTGTTTGATTTTAGACCCAAGTTTAGAATCAGATTTTGATTCAAATCCTCACTTCATGGTTTATTCTGTTTCTAGAGCATCACAAACCTCCCACCTAGAGTATTTTGAAGATAACTAAAGCAATATCTGTAAAGCACTTGCATGTACAACTGGGTTCATGGCTGGGTCACAGCAGGTGGACAACAAATGGCAACTATTAAAGTTAACTTCTTTGGCCCGGCTGGTGTGGCTCAGTGGATTGAGCACGGGCTGGGAACCAGAGGGTCCCAGTTCAATTCCCAGTCATGGCACATGCCTGGGTTGTGGGCCAGGTCCCCAGTGAGGGCCATGTGAGAGGCAACCATACATTGCTCTTTCTCCCTCCCTTCTCCCCTCTCTAAAAATAAATAAATAAAATCTTTAAAAATAAAAAAAAGTTAACTTCTTCGCTATTTTAGATTGTGTATTTGAAATAGGATCACACAGTAAGTGTAATACTAATTAGAAATAACAAATGAAGGTTATTTTTGAGTTTTTCAAATCATAGTACCACTTCAAAATGCCTGCTTTACTTTTTTGCTTCAGGCACATTTCATGTTCTAGATGGTACAAGGGGTAAAACCTGCAATGAAGATTTTAAAATCTACATCAGAGGATCCCGGCCACCGACCACCACAGTCCCTAGATCTCATCCATTTTTCTCCTTTATGTAGATATCTATTCATTTAAAGTGAGTCAGTGTTATGGAAAGTAATGAATATTTCTATGAGAGCATTGCTTAGTGGAGAAAACTTAGAATTTTGTTCTTATAAACATTAGAAACTTTCTGTTATTTGTAAAATTTATTCTAATGGACTAGAGGCTTAGGGAAAACATCAGGACATGACCACCATATTTCTAATTTGCCAATTAGTATTATAACTAGAACACTGAAGAAAGAAATGGATTATTACATTCTGATATAATTTCCACGTTGAGAATATTTAGCAAACCTAAAATTACCACAGAATTATGGTATTAGTGAGGGAAAGTACCAGGAATATACAGCATTAGTCTAAGTATTTGTATAGGATACTAAACATAGGCACTATTATTATCATTTAGAAGACAACTTTCAATTATCCAACTTATTTTAAATAATTTTTACAATTGCCTTGAATAGAAACAGTATTTTCAATCTGTAGGTAAAAAGCTACAGTAAAGTTGAGGGCTTGTTTGAGATAGTATGATAAAAGAACTCTAAAGGGTTTTTACTCAATTAAAGTATAAAAGTAATCTAATTTTTATATGTATGGGTCATAGATTTAAATTAAGCAGTTATGGCAGTTAAATAGTGTAGTCCAAAATAAATCATATAGTTAAAAACATTGTTAGTTGACTAAATTCACTATATTAGAAAAGCAAACTTCCCAATTGAAATTCTTACTACTAAAATATATATAAAATATTACATGCTAATCTAAACTCGTCTGATATTCTTTTTCTAAGTTTTGCTGACTTGACGCCTCCTGTACCAGCCGATTAGTCTACTTACTAAGTCCCTTTTGTTTAAGTTCTCAAACAGAAAACTGGAAGGTTTTAAGAAAGGTGACTGCAAACAGCAAGAGTAAAAAGCAATAATGATGACTTTGGAAGCCAGCTGCATAAGGTGTCATTTTCCTGATATAGTTGCTGGTAAACTACAGCAACTTCACATGGAATAGACAAAAAAAGACGTCGGTTGTTAAAGTAAGTTACTAAAGTACATGTCCAATAAAATATGTTAATCTTGATTGCTATTAACCACTTTAAACGGCTACTTTATGTGATTCTCATGATCAGAGGATGTTTATAATCATTCACAAAATCTTTATTTCAGAATAGATTTTCAGAAATGTAAGCACATGCAATTATATATGCACAATATAAGTGAAAAAAAGAATGGTTTCGACAAAACATGAAACCAGTTTCTTTCAGGGGTGCTTTTTTGTTTCCACCTCATCCTTCAAATGAGAAAACTTAGATGACCTTGCTATCAGAGAATGGGCAGGTCCATTCCAATATAGTGCAGCCCAGTCATCTCCATGGCAACGGCCCCTGACAAGTTAAAAGGCAACTAGATTCACGAACAGAAAAAAAAATTAAGACTACTGAGCACTACTTTTTTTTTTTAAGTGCAGACCTGGCGAGCTTAGAATTTTCCAGGAGAAAGGTTGAGCCATTTACTAAAGTTGAAATTGTTCACTTGACCACAAATATTAAATTGGATAAGTATTTTCAGAAAGTGAACGAGATAAAGGGGCAAAACTCAGAAATCCTTCCCTGGAATATTCCTCCCATCTAATAACGAATGAAAGGGATTAGGAGAGGAAGTTGAGAAAGGATCTTTAAATGAATTTGTAGACTTTAGTGTAGAAAGCAGGCATGGGGGAGGAGAGAAGAGAGAAGTAAGCAAATTCCTTTCTCCAGCCTCAAACCTTTGAAGACCACAACTTTCCCAAATGCATCATTTAATGATCATTTAGCATTCAAAATTTGTCTAAGAACGACGGCTTCTAACGTTGCTACTTGAGGAAATCTGAGGAAGAAAGAGGTCTAACAGGGCAGGTGAGGGCAGAGGGAGAGTTTTAGTGACTTAGGGTGACCCCATTGTTCCTTTTCTCCTTGAGGATTTTTATCAGGGATGACCCTGCTACTGTGCTGAGTTCAGGAAGTCAGAGCACGGTTCTTTGAAACTCTACAATAACCTACTTCCCTTGCCTCCAGACCCTGCACCCTGCCAACTGTCACCCACTTTAAATGCATCAAGCCAATTAGCATTCCAAGAGTATCAAACAGATAAATACAGAACAGGTCTACTGATTAAAGACAAAAACAAAATTAGAACTACTGTTTTTGTTTGTTTTTTTTCACCGCCCCTTCCTCCCAGCCCTTTGTGTGTGATGATTCCCTTCAATCCACCCATAGACGAGCATACGAGAAGAAATGGTAATTTTTGGTTTAAAAGTTCACTTACCACGGCAACCTCATATTGCTTTGTCATGCTTTTTGCACTTAATTTTTCAAAACTGCTTGTGCAGGGCGCAGAACTGGGAAGGCAGGACTAAAGTATCTCTAGTAATCACAACAAAAAAGAGAGAACATTCACCAATTCAGAATTACATTAAAATGCACAAACCCCGGAGCCACATGCCGCGGTTGAGACCGTACCAGGGAGGGGGTGGGGTGGAAAAAGCCTGGCTAACAAAACAAAAGGTGAAGGGGAGAGTTGAGTGGTTGGAAGGGAAATTGATCCAAGCCGCCTTTTGACTGAAGACAGGCTTAAAACCACTACCACCGTCACCCCCCGCCCCCAGCGCCCCCACAATTACCCAAGTGACTGCACTTGCCTCCAGCCAGCTCAACTTCAGGAGAGGAATGCCCCATCTAAGTTCACTAGCCCTGCCACAGTCTTCCACTGCCTGATGGGTTCGTTCAGGAGAACACTTCCAGAGGCATCCATCCACTTGAGGTCTGGGCTTTGGCTCCTGCTGCGGGGCTGCTGCGAGCAGCTGCTAAGATCGTTGCCGTCTCGTTCCAGCCTCATCCGCGCTGCACAATAGCCGCGGTTGGGTGCACCTCATTAAGCCAGCCCGAAAGCCCCGGGAGCAGGGCAAGCAGTGTGACAGCGCTGCCCCTTTGTAATGACTGTGTGATGGATGCAACCGAAGGGTGGGGTCTGGGTGGGTCAGAACTGTTAATGACTGTATGTATCATTCTGTCTGTCCTCCGAGAGAGAGAAAGCCCCCTGCCCTCCCCCTAAGTGAATCGCTCTCTCGCTCTCGTGCTATCTCCCTCTTCCTCTCCTCACTCTCTTCCTCTTCTCTCTCTCTCTCTCTCTCTCTCTCTCTCTCTCTCTCTCTCACACACACACACACACACACACACTTTCCTTCTCCTTTCCCTAACTCCCTATGTCATTTTATGCAGTCAGCGTTTAAAAAAGTAGAAAGCCACCGTGCCATTTCCCCCCGAACAGATTGTGGATAGCGAATTTATCTAAACACTTAAGGAAAAAGATCCTAAAGTGGAAAACACCGGCGTAAGTGGGGAGAGAGGGGCGGGAGCGGCGGTGGGAGCGAGCCGGGCGGTTACTGCGCGATGATTCACAGCTGGCCGGCACCGCCGGCTCTGCGCGGCTGGGAGCCCGGCCGGGACGCTCCGCAGCAGTGCAAGAGCCCGGGCCACGCGGGGAGCGGGCGGCAGGGTGCGGAGGACAGAACAAAACCAACCCGCGGAGCCCCGGCCGGGGAGGAGATGCGTGAGGGTCCCCTGCACCCTGACCTTGCGCGGCCAATGGGAGAAGAACTGCACTGAGACCGAGAGCCCAACCCGCGGGGCACTGGGGTGAATGCCAGGGTCCCAGACGGCCGGAGGGGGTCGGCGAGGGGTTCTGTCCCCGGCCGTGGGGTCCCCCTCGGTCCAACGCCCCCATCCCGCTTGGTGGTTCTGGGCTGAGCCCTCGCGGGGAAGCACCGCCCCCGCAGGTGTGCAGCTCAGTCACCACTTTCTAGACTCCACTCGACCTCCTCCTCTTCCTCTCCCCTTCCCAGACACGCGCGCCTGGTCTCCACTCCCGCACTAGCTCGAGCGCACGCTCCCCGGAGTTCGGAACGCGCTGGGAAACACCTCGCCTCTCCTCTCGTCCGTAGAGTCCTGGATCTTTGGTTCGCTCCCTCCCCGTCGCCCCGTGGAAAACACCCGCGAATACTTTTTCTTTGCCCCTCAATTTTGTTAATGGTCAGAAGAAAACAGTTCGCAGGCACTGACTGATTTTTCAAGTGTAGGGACGCCTTCCAGGATACGTATTTCCCTACGTGGACAAATAGACTATTATTTTACACCCAACTTCCCAGGTCCAGCTTACTGTGATGCTTGTACACTCTTGCTGTGGCTACAAAGCCCTTGTTCCGAACATCCTGAGCGACATCTCCAGAACCGCGAGGGAGATATTTATTTGTTTTATTAGGGTTTATGGAGCACCACTTCTCTGACACCATGTAATCGACTTCTATATTCTCATCATTGCTTCCTTATTACAGCTAAGAGAAAACAAGAAGCAGAGAGAAACAGAACATTTATGTCTAATGAAGCATCTCTCTCTTTTTATGTCAGCTAGTTATTTATAATTTAAAATTTGTGCATGCGTTGTGCAGTCTAATCTAGGCGGTGGGAGAGTCCTGAAGGTTTTTATACCACTCCTCAAAGAGCTTCTGATCCATAGAGGAAGGTGGAAGAACTGGAAACTCTTAATTGGTTTTCATAAAAACTTACTTTTAGTAGATGGGAAGTTCTTGTCAAGACTTTCAAGATAGAAAAAGAAGGTCTTTACAAACCTTCAAGGGCACAGAAGACTTCCTCTTTTTTAAAAATCAATTACTTGTCACAACTTTTTAAATTTTATGATTTGAAAGTAGTACCAGACTTATGTTCATATATCTCCTATAATTAAATAAAAGGGGAAGTTTGGAGTGGAGGGAAGACCAGTTGGCATTAGAAATCTAAATTAACTGATTAATTTATTGACGACAAGTAACACCAACTTAATAAAGTGCACTTAGAAGAAAGCCTTAGATATATATGTACATGTATATCTTAATGAGTAAGAATAAGAATCATATGTAATTAACAAAATAATTATTTCTGTATAAATAACTTGTAAGGGCATGAAAAACTAATTAAAATATTTTCTCTATATTGTTTTTACTGATCATTTGTGTAGTGTAAAAAGGGTTAGTTCATAAAACAGTTGTGAGTTGGAGACAAATGTTTGTGTAATATGTTAAGTGTAAGTGTGATGATAAACAATAAAAGTTTATATTTTTATCTCCATTTCCTCAAGACCTAGGTGGGAAGATACTAAATATCTTTTCTCCGAACATATTCTCCTGGTTGAAAACTACAAGGACTTTTTTAAAGAATAGCTCATTTGCTGGCTGGGGAAGTCACTCCCTGCCCCAACCCCGTGAACTTTTCAGCAGTCATGAAGACATTTGGGAAAGAAACTCTTTAACTAAGTTCACTCTTTCTGCTTCTCCAACCTAGAACTACACTATTAGGAGGGGAAATATGGAAGAAATGGGAATGCTAACTGGTGGAATAAATGTGTTTTTCTTGGCACTTTGAAAAACAGACTTAAAAAATGAACAATGAATTTAGAAACTGGGTCTTTTAACAAATGACAATTTTTAGATGTGATAAAATTGCTCCAATATGTCTATGCATTAAATGTATTAACCTTGTGAAACATAAGATTGCACCTGGGAGAAGTTAACACAGTTGGAGATTATTAAGACACATTAACTCACTCAGCATTACTGAGAACTTGAGCCTGGTGTGGAACACAATTGTACTGAATTAGCAAGAATTATACACCTATATGTAAACTGAAAATTTTCTAGGAGAGAAGGATATAGAAGCCCAAGGAAAAACGATATATATACATATATTTGTAAAGATCCACCAGACTGAAAAAATGTTTATCCTACCAAAATTTCCTAGCCCATTCCACAATAACCTGTACAACAGAGCACACCCTGAAAAGAGGTGTTTAATACCTGAAGGGGGTAATATGTTCTATTTTCTATTTTATGAATATAATTATAGGCCTAATTTATATCAGGCCCTGCTCTATGTGGCAGGGAAAAATAATCAACAAAAGTGAACCAAGTCTGGAAAATATATAAGACAAGTATTAAATGAGCCATTTACCATCTGTAAATCTCTCACCAGTGAGTAAATGTTGAGAGTCATGCTAAGGCTTCAGTGATTAATGGAACTCAGTGGTTAATCCCAAGTAACCTTGGCTCCCTCCTTTTAGGAACAAGTTTTGTTAAAAATGAGAACAAGAGCATTGTGTATCAAGCCAATGAATTCTTTTTTCCAATTCGTTTTAAGAGCAAGCCCAATATTTGGTCTTTGGAAAAGCATCGTCTTCTTGCTGTTATGATTTCTTTGCCTGTGTTAGATAGCAGGGTTTTGGAGTCATATAAAAATTGGTTTCAATGCTTACAAGCTGGATGACTTGGACAATTCTCTTTAACACTCTAGACCACGCTTCCTTCTTTCATGAAATTAAAAGGACCAACTACTGTTGTGATGATTTAATGATACAACATGTGAAATTATACTGCCTAGTAAAATGTAAGCCCTGTTGAGACAGACATTGTAACCAGGGTCATTCAATGTGAATTCTCAACCCCCTCCCTCCTTGTCTTACTCTAATTCAGTGTCTGGAAGTTGAATATTTGATTTCCCAATTTTCCTTGCAGCTTGTAGTGGCTGTTTGACATATTTCTGGCCAATTAAATGAAAATACATATTTGATAGAGGAGTCTTCTGGAAAAAAAAGTTTGCTTTCTTAATGAAAGAAGAATAGACACAGCTGCCACCAATTTTTGCCCTTTGCCCTACCAACTCCTGGATATTGTGTGATGTCTTGGGGTGGAGTAACCGTCTTTCAATTATGGAGCAAGGAAGTCAAAGTCAATCCCTGAAACGGGGAGGAAAGGAAAGAAGGGAAGAACCTGGGCTCCTGGTGCCATGATTGAGCTGCTCATTTAGTCCTGAACTGCCAAATTTTGGTTTTCGTGTTTTATGTGAAAAAAACAAACAAATAAACTCTTCTACATGGAAGCTATATTTAGCTAAATATTCTGTAACTTGAAGCTTTTGTAAGTGACTTGTCTGTTAATGTTGTTGTAGTTTCCTGCTTGTAAATGAAATCTGCTTGATTATTCATATGGCCCTGGATGTCAACCATTTTAAAGAATTCCAGGTAAAAGATTTTTCTGAAACTCCACCCGTAACCAGGTCACTGACAGTGGTGTGGGGGGGACATTCACTCAAATTTTTGAACCAGGGCTGGGTTTGTAAAGACCGTTTGTTTGAGGGAGACCCGCAACTGACAATTCTTTTTGAGGAATGACCACAATTCTCCTATAATAGGCTGAAACTAAAGTTCATCTAGTCTAAATATCTTCTCCCTTTCCTTTTATAATAGAATTACTCTTTGCTTTTGTTTTCACAAACATGTAGGCATAGTCACTTTGGAATGTATTCATATTCAGAAACATTCAGAATATTCACCTTGGAAGACTATAAACACTTATTTCATTGATGACCCTAGTTTCCTGCTATAGCCAAAACATTTTCAGATGCCCTTTTTAGGAATTATGTTCAGAATCTGAATCACAACTTTAGGGAATGCCAACAGGGTCAATAAATATGTTCTCTGAAGATTGGATTTGATTTTGGAAAATATCCAAAAAGTTGTTGAGAGTCAAATCTAATAAATAAGCAATCACTTACAAAATGGATAATACATGTTTTTTGTTGTTGCTGTTAAAACATAATTAGATGTGTACACAAAATAATCAGATCTCAGCAGCTCTACAAATCAGTTGTAGAAATGATAGCATTGTTCAAATAAACATATGTCTTCCCAAGGTGACTGCTTTAGAGGTCCACATACTTCGTCATACGTGTTAACTAAAATCCTCCATCTCTTAGCTACGTTCAGTTGCTGGGGTTTTTGTTGTTGTTGTTGTTGTTGTTGTTGTTGTTTTTTAAATAAAGCAGATATTTACTTTGCACCTTTCCCTTTCCGTTCTGCTATAAATGTCTTATGTTGAAACAAGCTCAGTGTTCAATTGATTCAAGGCCACCTTTGTAGCACCATCGCTTTACTTGATTTTTAAAAAGAGTACAAGTAGCAAGACAAAGTGGTGTCAATAATAAGACAGCAAATTTTTTTTAATTTTTAAAGTATGTTATTGATTATGCTATTACAGTTTTCCAAAATTTTTTCCTTTTTATCCCCCCTCTGCCCAGCCCCCTCAACCTTCCAACATTCCCTCCTCTTAGTTCATGTCCATGTGTTGTACATGTAAGTTCTTTGAATTCTCTGTTTCCTATACAACTTTTTACCTCTCCCCGTCTATTTTATGCCTACCAATTATGCTTCTTCTTCCCTGTACCTTTTCCCCTTATTCCTTCCCTCCCCCTCCCTGCTGAAAACCCTCCATATGATGTTCATTTCTCTGATTCTTTGCTTAGTTTTTGTTTTCATTTTTTTTCTTTTCTTTTAGGTTCATATGTTGATAGTTGTGAGTTTGTTGCCATTTTACTGTTCATATTTTTTATCTTCTTCAATTTCTTAGATAAATCCCTTTAACATTTCATATAATAATGGCTTGGTGATGATGAACTCCTTTAACTTGACTTTATCTGGAAAGCATTTTATCTGCCCTTCTATTCTAGATGATAGCTTTGTTGTATAGAGTAATCTTGGATGCAGGTCCTTGCCTTTCATGCCTTCAAATACTTCTTTCCAGCCCCTTCTTGCCTGCAAGATTTCTTTTGAGAAAGAAATCAGCTGATAGCCTTATGGGCACTCCTTTGTAGGTAACTCTCTCCTTTCCTCTTACTGCTTTTAAGATTTTCTCTTTATCTTTAACCTTGGGTAACTTAATGATGATGTACCTTGGTGTGTTCCTCTTTGGGTCCAACTTGTTTGGGACTCTGAGCTTCCTGGACTTCCTGGAAGTCTATTTCCTACACCAGACTGGGGAAGTTTTCCTTCCTTATTTGTTCAAATAAGTTTTCAATTTCTTGCTGTTGCTTATAAAGCAAGAAATACTTTGGATATTGGAATGTTTCAAGTTGTCCCAGAGGTTCCTCAGCCTCTCTTCATTTTTTTGAATTCTTGTTTCTTCATTCTGTTCTGGTTGGATGTTTATTTCTTCCTTTTGTTCCAAATCGTTGATTTGAGTCCTGGTTTCCTTCCTGTCACTGTTGGTTCCCTGAATATTGTGCTTTATTTCACTTTGGGGATCCTTCATTTGTTCTTTCATTTTTCGACCAAGCTCAATCAGATCTGTGAGCATTTTGATTATGAGGGCTTTAAACTCTCCATCAGATAGGTTGGCTATGCCCTCATCACTTAGCTCTCTTTCTGGAGTTTTGCTCTGTTCTTCCATGTGGGCCCTATTTCTTTGTCTCGGTTCACCTGCTAAATTGTAAGGGGTCAGGACCTTCAGTATTCACCAGGGTGGGGCAACCCTCTTTGCTGCACTGAAGCTCTGCTTGTGGGGAGAGGCCAGAGCGGGAACAATGTAGCTTGCCTGCTTGACTCTAGCCCCACTTTCCAACAAACTCTCGTGTGAGACTGGGAGTTTCTCTGACTGTGACAACCCCCACAGTAGTCCACAGTCAGCTCTGAGTCTCAGTTTCCTGTTCAGTCGGCCTTGCTGGTGTGGTCAGCCACCTTGCTGTGGGTTCTCTGCGTCAGCCTGTCTTACAGGTCTAGTTGGTCTGGTTGACTGTTTCTTTAATTCCTTGGTTGTTGCAGTTCCATGCAGTTTGATTTTCTGGCACTTCTGGTTGTTTATTGATTTTAGATTGGTTGTTATCCTCCTTTTGGTTGTGTGAGTAAGTGAAGGGTTTCTACCTACGTCTCCATCTTGTCCAGACAAGATAGGAAAATTTTGAATCAAATAATTTCATTCGAGATCCAACCTTACTACTTAACTAGTTGTGTGATTTGAATAATTATTTAACCATTTAAGCCCATTTTTAATCTGTAAACTGCAGAAAATAGTACCTATCTTAGTTGTTGTGAATATCAAATAAGATAGTAAATATGGGCTTTATGTGTAATGCTTGGCATATAGTACGTGAGCAGCAGCATCACTTAGGATGATACCACGTCAGGCAAATAGTAAAGTATTTGAAATACTTAAAATATAAAGAATATTCAGGCATCTATAGGATTTGCTACCAGAACTGCAACTCCACAACTTTACCTTTCAACAGTTTTTAAGGCATTCTGGAAAATATACATTTTACTAATTTCACTTTTTTTCTGGCCTCCCTTCCTGCTCCTCCAACTTAGAATCACGTCTGTCAGGCGAGGGGTTAACAACAACAGTTGAGAAGAACTATTGTGCTTCATTATGCTGCCTCAATTGTTTTTTCTTGTTAAAATCACTTTCACACAATGAAATCTAATGAATAAAGGTTTCTGGGAGAATGAGACTCAGAAGTATTCTGCTTTGAACACAGTAAGTATGTGATGATGAACCCGGGTCCTGCTCATTTAGCTTTAATGTCCCATTCCCCATCGGGGCATTGAACTTCAACCTCATTTACATGACACCTACCACAGGATGGAACCAATACATAGATCTCTATGTTTGAAGATTTTAGCTTAGCATTGATTCAGTCTAAGCATTTCTCTACTTTGGCCGTCTTTTTTCTAATAAGACATCTTCTGCTTTGTTCTGCATTGTGCTTGCTAATGGGTATTAGTAGATCCTTACACAATTAACTGACGGGTACATCCATGCACAGATCTTCATGCATCACCTATCCTGCTTTTCAACTTCCCTCTGATATTGAACAGCCACCTACGTTCCTGGGTATCTAGTCTTTTTTGCTGTTGTTTGTTTGTTTGTTTGTTTGCTACAGGATTGACTTGCCAACTGTTCTATGTCCTATCTTCTCCACTTTCCAAGGAGATGGAAACTTCTCTTGGAATGCCTGTCTTTAGGATAATGAACCCCTCGCCTTGTTTCTGAGTTCAGACACCCTGTCTTTTTTATGCACTGCAGGTTCTCTCACTGCCACTGTCTCACCTACCATCCAGGTCTTAGAATGAACATTTCGGGGAGGGATGAAAGTGACTGAAACATGAGTCACTTGCCTGGTCCTGGAAAGATGGTGTAGTATAGATATCCAAAGAACAGTGTCTTTTTAAAAGTACAAGGTAAAGTTACTCAAAAGGAGCAGTAAGATGCTGACAGAGGGGCAAGTCACTCAGGACAGCAACCTTATGTTTTCCCTAAGGCCTGTCCTGTATGCACAGACACTTATAAGTGTGGAAAATTGTGCCATGTTTTCACCTTTTATTTACTGTATCAGTTGTCTGTTGCTGGTGTTAAAAATTACTACAAATTTAGTGGCTTAAAGCAACACAATAGAACAACACGAGACTTTGCTGGTTCCAAGTCTGAAGTGGATCCCACTGGGTAAAATCAAAATGTCCAGAGGCCTATGTTTCTTCTGGTGGCTCCAGGGAAGAATCTGTTTCTGTCTTTTCCAGCTTCTAGAGGCTGTGCATGTACCTGGGCTGGCGGCCCCTTTCCTGCTGCAAAGACCAGGAGAGCGGGCAGAGTCTTTTTTTCAGGTTGTGTCACTCTGACACCAACTCTCCTGTTTTCCTTTCACTTCTAAGTGTGTCATAATTACACTGGGCCCTCCTGGATAATCCAGGGCACTCTCCCCACTGCAAGGTCATCTGATTAGCAACCTTAATTCCCTTTTGCCATAAAATATATTTGTAAATTATGGGGTTTAGGATACGGGCATCTTGGGGTGGGGCCTTAGTCTGCCTACCATATCTGTTTAGTGAGGCAAACAATTTCTCACAGTAGACCTGTGTCTGTACCAACACCTCTTCTCCAGTATTCACAAAGACAAAATACAAATGAAAATATGCCAGGCTCTTTGACTTTAGGAAATTCATATAATGAACTGAACATTTTAAGGAGATTGAGAAGGAAATTGTTATGCAGTATCTGGTATAAATCTTTTAAAAAGCATGTGTGGTTTTGTTGTTCATGTTCTGTATTGTTTTTAATGGGGAAGCATCACACCTTTGTATGTGCAGAAAGCACTTGTGAAAACCAGCTCCCCTGAATAAGAAATGGGGATCAATTTAATTGAAGTGGGTATCAGTATATGCAAAAAGAACAGAACAGATGCTTTTGTAAAAGTAGAAGCAGTTTTTGCTTTCTTATTATAATGTAATAACTCCAGTTTCAGAACATCATTTCCTGTGGCTATAGACCTGGGTGCCATCTACATTGTTGATTTAGCAGGCAAGTCAGTAATTTAGGTGCTAGGACTTACTGTGCATGCTAAATTCTGTTTATAGGATCCAAAGATTTTTTCAAATAAAGGCATTTATCAAGAATTTATCAAGATAGCCTGGCTGGTGTATCTCAGTGGATTGAACGTGGCCTGGGAACCAGAGGGTCCCTGTTCGATTCCCAGTCGGGGCACATGCCTGGGTTGCAGGCCAGGTCCCCAATGAGGGCCATGTGAGAGGCAACCATACATTGCTCTTTCTCCCTCCCTTCTCCTCTCTCTGAAAATAAATAAATAAAATCTTAAAAAAAAAAGAATTTATCAAGATATATCCAAGTGCAGACAGAATCTAAAGTCTGAGAATAATTACAACAGTTTCTGTGAGATCAACATCACTTTGTTAAAAAACTTAAACATCTCTGTTTTTAATCTTTCATATAATAGCTCTGTTTTTAGTTTTTTGAGGAACTGCCAGACTGTTTTACGCAGTGGATGCACCATTTCACAAGTCCTCTAACAGTGAGCAAGGACTCCAGCTTCTCCAAGTCCCCACCACCACTTGTCATTTCCTGTTCTTCCTGAAAGAGCAAGGTAATATTTCATTGCGGTTTCAATTTGCATTTCTTTGATGATTCTTAATATGTTTGTTGAACATTTGTATATGATCTTTGGAGAAATGTGTGTTCAAATAACTGGGTTATTTGATTTTTGGTATTGAGTTGTAGGAGTTCTTCATATATGGTAGATATAAACCCTTTTCCCATATACGGTTTGCAAATATTTTCCCCTGTTTGCACCCTATTGCTTGTGTTCTTTGATGAACAAAAGTTTTAAAGTTTGATGTACTGATTGTTTTTAAATGTGTTTTGTAAATCTTATATGTAACCATCTGTCTTTGGAACTTCATATATACTTTAGTGGAAATTTCTATTTTAACACCATGTCATATTTATTTGGCTTGTTCCTCATTGATTGATACTTAAGTTTTTTACAATATTTTGCTACAACCAACAATCCTATACTTGCATTTACATGTCATTTTTCATTTGTGCAAATACATCTGTGGCAAAAACACCAGAGAGGAGAAATAATTAATAAAATGATTTGTATTTTAAAATTTTTGATATGTATCAAACTGTCCTATCAAAACGTATGTAAGTACCTATTTTCTGACACACAGGACAATACAATACAGTATAAAATCACACTTCCTGATCTGTCAAACTGATAAATAAAATAATTGTATGCTATTATCATTTTAATTTGTGCTTCTTTTATAATAACAGAAAGTAATATCATTTCATAATTTCAGGGACATTTGCCCATTGTTTAACTGGGTTGTTTTCTTATTGCTGAGATTAACAGTTTTCTGTATTAAAGATTTTATTTATTTATTTTTAGAGAGAGGGGAAGGGAGAAAGAAAGAGAGGGAAACATCAATCGGGGGTTGCCTCTTGCATGGCCCCAGCTGGGGACCTGGCCTGCAACCAAGGCACGTGCCCTGACTGGGAATCAAACTAGTGACCTTTTGGTTCACAGGCTGGTGTTCAATCCACTGAGCCACACCAGCCAAGGCAACATGTTTCTTTTAAAAATTATATTTGGACACCAGTTCTTCAACAGGTTTGTGTTTCAAAAACACCATCTCTAAGTCTGTGGCTTAGCTTAAAATCGGTTAGAAGGCTGACATTCACAAAAATATCCTCCTCGCCCCT
>PVJI01004813.1:80077-104096 GCA_004026765.1 Micronycteris hirsuta | reverse complement strand
ACACATTTTATGTACTTTTTTCAAAATATTTTCAATAAATCGGAATTTTTACATATTTTATTACTTTTATTTCAATTTCCAGTGAGTTTTCCAGTATTTGTCTGTTTAAAATTTAAGAAAAATAATTCAGTATACATTTTATAGTAAATCACAAAAAGTTTCATTGGAAAAAATATGTAAAACTAAAGTTATCGTAATTTTACTGAATGTTGCCATTTGCACAAAACATTAGCAAAAATGGCCCGCTCCACCTGTTAGCTTGCGATAAAAGCTACCCGCACACCATGTGTTCATTTCCTGACACGTTAGGTCTTTAGAATGTGTTATTCTAAACAGGGATGGTGTGGGGCGACTGTGGACAGGTATAGGGAAATCTATGAAACCAGGTGCAGTTCCTCTCCACCCAGGGCTGCCTTCCATGGGTCTGGGAATACCTAGGCATCACAGGCCAAGTTCTGTTTGATATGCATTTGGGTATGGGGGAGAGGCATAAGATCCCCGTTTTTCATTGGATTTATGGCCTTGGAAAAACATTAAGATCCTTTTGGAACTGGCAAAGAGGAATGAGGAGGTCAAAGGCATGGGGTGAGGAGTGTGGTGGGGAGTGGGTAGAGAAGGGGAAGGAGAAACTGATGTTAATTAGCTTCTCATCTTCCTTCAACCTTCCCGCCTCCATAAACCAAGGGACACGCATAAATACGTTTTTTATAGACTAGCGGTAGAATGCGGGTAACGGATAAATATGTTTATTTTTATACTTTTTTGTTTTTCTAAAGGGATGCTAACATGCAGATATACGAATTCCAAAGGACAAAATTTGGGTCTTTTTAACACAGACAAATGGCTGGTTTAAGAATACCCTAAAAAGCTAATCATCAGAATATGAACATGAAATTATCCAGCAATATCAGGAAAAAGAATCTTAATTCTTTTGTTTCTTGAATTAAAGTTTTTTGGAAGTATGATTTTTTTCTGTATATTTGATTTTAACTTCTATCTCTTCAATTTTCAAAAAGGATTTAAAGCAGGATATAAACCTATACTTCAATTATAAATAAAACTCAAGCATCTTCCTGATGATGAAGGGATAGTTTAAATGTTTTAATTGAATGAGAGAATGTATTTTTTTTTTACTAGCATTTAAAATATATGCTTTCTACAAGTTCAGGCCCTGAGAGTTACTTGTGTAACCTATTCAGAGTGGTAAGGGAGTGAGTGAAAAGTGGGTAGGGAGAGATAAATGATTTATGTTCCTGAATTTAATCACATTTTTCTGATAAGGACAGGGCGAGGGAGCTTAAGTAACTTGTCCGATGTCCCCCAAGTGAGTATCAGGACCAGAATTCAAATCCAGGTCCATCTGACACCAAAGTCCATATTCTTTCTTCTGCATCCTTTGCCTGTGGTGAAGCTCCTCTGTGATCCTGCTCATAGAGTCCACCTGCCCTCCTGCTCCACGCCTCGGCTCTGCGGGGAGAGTTAGATGTTCCTAGAGGAAAGCGTGCACAAAACAGGCCGCACGCTGAACCTGACAAGCTCCGGGGAAGCCGGCATGGCGGCCTTATTAATTCAGCGGCCTACAGTAACCGCAGAGGATGGTCTGAAATTAAAACTTATTAACTGAAAGCAATTTATGGAAAGTATATCCAGTTTATATCCTAGGCTAGATTCTTCCCTGACAAAAGTCGATCTTTACCTTAATTAAGTCTGACTGTTGTCTTTTTATATCTGCAATAACATACCTTTGGAATGTCAAAGTAATTTCCTTTTTCCGGATCTCTCAAAGCACAGATACTGCACCAGAGGGAGACCACAAATCCCCTCACTGTTATTGAGTTCATTGTTGACTGTTAACTCTCCTAGGCCCACTTATGTAAAAGAAGCCTGGGTCTATCAATTTCGTTTTTATCCAGTCCTAGAGATTTGCCTGCTTTGCTTTCTCCTCCACCCCTAATCTATCAGTGCATTTCATGCAACTCACTTACATCCTCTCTTTGACTGTAACGTGTGAAGCAGGGTGCAGAACTACCATACTCCTTTATCTGCTGAGGTTTCGCTTCCTGGCAATTGTCAGTTTGACCCCAATAAACTCATAAAAAAATTCTTATAGGTTTGGGTGTTTCTCACGCTGATAAAAGTAAGGGCTGATTTTGGGCACATTCCAGAAGATACCTCCTCTAGTGTCATTCTTTAAGCTGACAAGTGATAGCTATAGAGAAGGATTTGAAATAAAATAAAGACATGAAACAACAGCTTTCTTGAAAGATGGCTGCATATGTCTATAGAAAGTATGAAGAACAGAGCAACTAAAGCCTGGGCATAGAAACGGTTGAGGAGGGTGTTGGTGATTTGGAAAACAGCCAACTTGATTTGGGTTTTATTCTAAAAACTAGTGAGGCATTGCCCAACTTGGGGGTGTGAAGTGGCATTTTAACCATCATGGTAAAGTGTTGTCCAGGATTTTCCTCTTTATCACCTTAGGTTCTCTCCACACTCCACAGGAAACTCCTGCCAAGGACGAAAGCTCACCCGCTGAGAGGAGAACTTGAGTACCTGAAGATGATGTAGCTAAGCACCCAGCCCACTGCCTGATCTCAATGTGCTGGGAATAAATGTTAGTTCCTTTTTTGTTTCCTCAAGAGTCTGTACATGGCAGATGATGCTAGAGCTGCGATGATGTCACAGGTTGTTTGGATGGGAGGGCCTGAGGGCCATCTTCAGAGCTGACTCCTTCTGTCTTCCCCCAGCTTTACTGAGGTATAATTGACTAATAAAATTGTATATATTTAAGGTGTATACAATGAGGATTCGATATACATCTACATTGTGGCTAATTAAGAGATCTATCACCTCACTTGGGTGTCATTTCTCTGTGTGTGTATGTGGTGAAAACACTTCAGATCTACTCTCAGCAAATTTCAAGTATACAGCAGTCACTGTACTGTACATTAGATCCCCAGAACTTGTTTGTCTGGTAAGTGAAAGTTATGCGCACTCACCAACATCTCCCTGTTATTCCCGTCCCCAGCTCTGAGCAACTGCTCTGTGCTTCTCTGAGCTTGGCTTTTTTAGATCCCACCTATAAGTGAGACCAAACAGTATTTGTCTTTGTCTTATTTATTTCATTCAGTATAAAGTTCTGTAGTTTCAGCCATATTTTCTTTTTTTAATGTAATTCATTTTTACCTTTTTATTACTTTATTTTTATCTTTTTAAGATTTTATTTATTTATTTTTAGAGAGAAGGGAAGGGAAGGAGAAAGAGAGGAAGACAAACAAACATCAATGTGTGGTTGCCTCTTGCTTGCCCCCTACTGGGAACCTGGCCTGCGACCCAGGCACGTGCCCTTACTGGGAATTGAACTGGCAACCCTTTGGTTCACAGGCTGGCACTCAATCCACTGAGCTACACCAGCCAAGGCTTCACCCATATTTTCTCAAATAGCAGGATTTCCTTTTTACTAATGGTTGAATAATATGTGTGTGTGTGTGTGTTTGTGTGTGTGTGCGTGTGTGTGATGACAAGGATGTTTAAACAAACAGAATTATCCAGCTGGCATCCTGTGTTCAGTTTCATTCCTCTCATTCTCAGACATCTAATCTCTAGTCCTGAATCCTGGACTGGTGGTCACTAACCTAGAAGCCCTACAGTCAGACAAAACCAATTTGGAAATTAATTCCAAAAGCCACTCTCATTAAGACAGAAACGATGACTCATGTTTCAGAAAGTTTTCTAATAACAAGGTTAAGCCTTGACTAACCAGAGAGCGCCGTGAATCGGAATACACTGTTTGGGGCCTAGCATACACTTCCCCTGTAGCTGGAGCCCAGGAAATGTGTGTGTGTCCTGAGGATTAAGGTCGAGAGTGCACTGCGGAAAGATCTACTGAGCCAGGGCGACGTTTTCTGTCCTCCCTCCGTCCTGCCTGCCTCGCGCTCCCTCACTGCTCTTCTCCACTGTTCTTGCATGAAAAGAGATCTAAGATGACAGGAAATGTGATGACTCATCTGACATCAGATTGAGTCCTTTCTATTTGTCCTTTTCCTTGGCCTCGGTCTCTGATATTCAGAACCACCGTGTTTTGCCTGTGAATGTTTTTATTTTGCAGAAGACATGCACGGATTTTGTGGGACTCTGAAGATTTAAAGGTCCAGTGCGTGTGGCTGTCTGCTAGCTCTTTGTTTTCCACAGACCTTTGACTAGAAAAAGCAATCAGAGTGTGTTTTAATCATGCTCACCAGCGAGGGTCAGGGATGCCTTCACTTTGGTCTGTGCCTCTGGGTGTGTGTATTCATACCTTTCTTTAAAGGTAGGTTTTGTTTCTGCTTTATCTCCTCAACCCTTTGAGTTACATACATTCACTCTTCTTTTCTAGCTGTGCTTGATCGAGCAGAGAGATGAGATTCTAAGGGTAAATACGTAGAGTGTCTGCACAGGAATTACTACTGTTAAAACCATTAATGTATTTTCTATCGGTTAGGCTTAACGTGTAAGATGGGGTTTGGGAGGTGGGATAGGGAGGACAATAAAACACTGCTAGCCCTATTTTATTTTATTTTCCTAATTAAAATATGGTAATAATAATGATGCAGCTTTCTATCCACCTCTGCCATGGATGAATTCGACTTATTCACTTGCATTTGTATTTAATATTGTTTTCAAAACTGATTTGTTAGCCGATACTGTTACTTAAAGTATGAACTCTTCCATTTTGTAGGGAATCAAGTTTGTTTTGGGAAACATGTCACATCACTAGGCTGAAATGTGTCCTAAGAGTAAGATCATTCATGTTAAAAGTTGAGACTTGGAAACAGGCAGCCACTGCTCTGCCCGAACGAAACCGCATTTCCACGTGCTGTTGGCTTTGCAGGGGGCTTGCTTTTCATACTCACAGAGGGTTTCTCGGAAATGTCTCAAAGGAAAAAAAAGTCGCAAAGAGGAGGGAGATGGGTAATGGGGAGGATTTTTTGATTGCCTGTTTTATGTAGAAATATCTCTACCGTTATTAATTATGATGGCAAGAATGCTGTTTTACATTTAAAATTGTTCCTTCCTGCTGACATTTCAGTGTTTCCAAACGCATTTGTCAAACAACTTTTTCTATTTAATAATGTAACATCTGTCCTTTTGTTCATTTTCATCTAATGAGCTTTCCAGTTTCTTCAATTTTTTTTTCAGGGTATAAATCCTTTTGGGAAATTACTAGAATAATATTGCAGGGGTCAAATTTGCATTCTATAAGGGAAGACCTGGAGGGGGGTATTAATGAAATGAATTATGCTAAATGAAGGCAAGTAACCTACTTTGAATGCATTCTTAGAAAAATACAGAGAGATAGGCATTAAACTCCTGTCTAAAATTAATCAAGTGAATATACTATTATTTAAGAACCAATTTTGAATTCTTTAAAAAACAATTTAAGTAATTTTGCCTTAAAAGCCTTGCACTCTGACAAATCTCCAAAATAATGAAACTTCAAAGTTGATTTTAAAAAGGAGTTCGGCTTGTTAAGACCTTAATGAAGTTCCTAGTTATTACAGTTTGCTTTTGGAGACTCCCCAGCTAAACACCTTGCTGGGCAAAGAGACAGGTTGGTCAGATCGGCGTTTTGACAAGAAAGGGCAGGACGATTCCTGTCCCGTAATCACTGGGTGAGTCAGATCGTGAGTTACGTTCAGGGACGTGAGCATACATTGGAGCTGGTGTCTATCGCTTTGCCTCTGTGTACCTAGCCTTTTCAAAGTGCTTTTACTAACACTCATCGATTTGACATCACGCCAGTCCTGAGGCGTAGGTGTTGCTGTTTTTATCTTGGACTCCCCAGTGGCCGTATCGCCCAGTGGGGACCCCGCTGGGATGCCCACCGGCCAGCCCCCTCTCTGCTTCTCTAACTGTCCCCTCTGTGTGGCCCTGCAGATGGTGCAGGCTGTGCGTCTGAGGAGAGACTCTTCCACAAACTCTTTTCTCGTTACAATCAGTTCATCAGGCCTGTGGAAAATGTTTCGGATCCCATTACCGTGTACTTCGAAGTGGCCATCACACAACTGGCCAACGTGGTAAGTGCCTCACATTCACCACGTGTACCTCAAGGAGTCCTGACTCGGGGGTCAGAACTTCCAAACATTGTTCCTGTTACTGCACATGGCAGCTACGGTCGTTGAAAACATATGAACTAAAAGCCACGTGGCTGCTGGCCCTTCAAAGCTGTCCCATTGGGAGGGAGACCCGTCTCCACTGATGCTTTGAGAGCCAGCTGATGAGACAAAGCCGTGAAGGGGAAGTTGAAGGGAGAACGCAACGGGGGCTGACGTCATTGTGCCCCGTTGTAGACCAGGCGCTGTGCCTGCACTTGTGCTTTTCTGCTGCATTTTACAGCTGAGGAGCCAGAAGCTCAGTTAAGCGTCTTTCCCCAAGGTCGCACCATTACAGATGGTGGAACTGCGATTTGAATCAGCTCTGTTTAACGCCAAAGCTCATGCTGTTTTTACTACATAAAAAAATTATTTTAAGACATCCATGTTACATAAGAAAGAAAGAAAAAATCATCTTTCTTATAGTGTTCCACCCAGACCTGGAAAAACAGATGGGAGTTTGGAGTTCTTATTTTAATTTATTGACACCCTGTTCAAGGGCAAATCGGACTAGAATCCTTTCTTTTGATTAACCTTCATGCCCTACTTGCTGGGAAAGGAGACAGTGGGACTTGGTACTCTAACACAGAGGTGGCTTCTGGGCCCCAAGGCATGGGAGAGGGTAGATCTGGTTCAAGGCTCAGGATTTGGAGCAAATTCCAGGGATAGGCAGGCTCAGGACGGAAGGGAAGTTTGAAGCATCTCCAGAGAGGGGTGTGAGGAAGAGTTCCTGAGACAGCAGTGCACAGAAGGAGGGAGCGCTTTCTTCATATCAGTCCCAGCCCATGGATGGGGAAGGAGCCCCCCTTCCTCCCAGACTTTGTCCAGGGTGGGACAGTGTTCTCTCTCTAGGGATGATGGGGAAAGACCGTAATCACAGATGCAAAGTCAGGAGCCACGGTGTTTCTCTAATCCATGCTTCCCTGTGGACTGGGCTGACCCTGGCCCAGTCCTCTAGCTTCTGGCCCAGCTTGGAAGTGTGGATATACTGGTTTACAAGAAAGAAAGAAAAATGATGTTACCTCTAACCTGGACGGACCCACTCATTCCCTTAATAAATTGTTGTTTAGTTCCAATTCTGATCCCTCTCCCCTTCTTTCTGTCCCCCGCCCCCACCCCCTCCCCACGCAATAGCATAGTACTGGTCCCCTGATGGGCTGGAAGCCATGTATGTATGGATTGGGCTGTTAGGAATGGAAAGCTGAACTGAGTTTCACCTAAAGCCTGTGAGGGGGCCACCTCAGTCTACAGCATCACTTCAAATCCCTGGTCGACGGGCCCTTTTGGGACCTTGTTCTGAAGATGGTGGGTGGGGGACTGCTGAACAGAGATTTTGACCTTTGCGTTTGGCTGCTATCAGAGGTTTAAGAACAACAAAAACTACAGCTTAAGTAAAACAAGTCTATTTCTTTCTTATGTGACAGGAATCTAAAGGTTAACAGCCCAGGAGGTTAACACCAGGTGGCTTTGTGGTGTCGGGGGTTGCCCGGTCATGCACTACACAGCCACAGGGGATGTCAGGCACAAGGCTTGTGATGCTAAAAGCATAAACCGCACACGGTGACATTGACCAAGGTCTTTCCTATCTTTCTATTTCACCATCCTTAGCATGTGGTATCTTCCCTTGGTGTCGCCTCATGGTCCAAGATATTAATTCTTCTTTACATATTTGGTAGAATTCTCCAGGGAAACCTCCTGGGACAGCAGATTTCTTTTCCAGGAGCTTTTAAGCTATAAATTCATTTTTAAACATAGCTATAGGCTATTCAGATTATCTATTTCATCTTCTTTGAATTTGAATAGTTTGTGGCTTTTGAGGAATCAATCTTCCTTTTGGGCTGTTGAATGTATGATGAAGTTATGTTTAGTAGTGTATTCTCTATTCTTTCTAAGGGCTACAGGATCTGTAGTTGTACCTCCTATTTTATTCCGGATATTGGTGATTTGTGTCTTCTCTCTTTTTATTTTTGTCAATCTTGCTAGAGGTTTATCAATTTTGTTTTTCTCTGCAAAGAATTCAGATTTTTGTTTCATTGATTTTCCCTATTGTTTCGCATTTTAATTTTATTGATTTCTGCTCTTATCTTTATCTATTCCTTCCTTATGCTTGCTTTGGGTTTATTTTGTGTGAAGAAAGAGAGGGAAAGAAACATTGATATATGAGAGATACATCTATCAGTTGCCTCTTGCATGCCCTCAACTGGGGACCTGCCCACAACACAGGCATGCGCCCTGACTGGGAAGAGAACTGGTAACCTCTCGATTCATAGTCTGGCGCTCAATCCACTGAGCCACACCAGCCAAGGCTAATGCTTTTAATTTTCCTCTCAGTATTGTTTTTAGCTATTTCCCTCATTTGATATGTTGTGTTTTCATTTTTATTAATTTCTATGTATTTTTAAAAGTTTCTTTTGAGGCACTTTCTTTGATCCGTGGATTATTTAAAAGTGAGTTGTTTAATTTTCATGGGTTTAGAGATTTTCCCATGTCTTTTTGCTACTGATTTCTACACTTGATCTTAGCCAAAAGGCTGAGAAGCAATTGTTACTGATTTCTAGGTTGATTCCATTATGGTCAGAAAACACACTGCATGATTTCAAGTATCTTAAATTTGTCGAGGGTCGTATTATGGCACATGAGATGTAAAATACTCTTTTCAGTAGAGTGTTCCGTATATGTCAATTAAATCTTATGTTTATGTTTTCAGATCTTCTATATTTTTGCTGATTTTCTGTCTAGTAATTCTATTGGTGGCTGGGAGTGGGGATTGAAGTCTCCAGCTGTAACTGGGGATTTGTCTGTTTCTTCTTTCAGCTCTATCAGTTTTTGTTTCATGTCTTTCGAGACTATGGTTTGATGTGTGTACAGTTAGGATCATCATATCTTTTTGGTGAACTCACCCTTCTACCATTATATAATGTCTCTCTTTGTCTTTAGTAATGTTTTTTCCTCTTCAAAAGTAAGACTTCAGCCTACTTTGTCACATATTAATGTAGCCATTATTATGGATATGTTGAAAGCTATCTGTTGTCATGTGAGCCACCAGAAGTCCCTGTAGACCATATTCATTATTGTCACGGTGAGCCATGGTGAGCTCTAGGGATGGCTCTGTGATGCAGTATAGCCAGGATGCACAATCACCAACTTCCTTCTAGAAGGTTCTAGGCCCTCTGTTGCTGTCTTAGCTCCCAGGTTGGTCTTAGAGCACTGGAGACTTTTACATGGAAGTGTGTTTGCTGCTGGTTTCAATTCTCTGTACTAATGTACAGAAAGGAAGCGGACTTTGGAAGATGCTTATGGCAGTTACCTCTGAGACCTTTCTGGACTGCAGAGCTAGTCCATTTTTTGACTGACAGCCAATAGATTTATTGATATGGCCTCTGCCGAACTCTGTAGGTCACAAGGTGACCTATGAGCAGGTGGCACAAACCTTAGATTTGGGTAATTGTACAATCGTGGACTGCTTGGCTGATGGATAGTCCATTTCTTTGCTTTCCCTGACCAATAGGCAGCCATGACTGTAGCTCCTTTAGTTGACCTTTTAAAACCCTGAGGTTTGCCATGACTTGACACAAGCCCATTTGTAGAAGGAAGCTTGACAAGGTCTCCAGTTAGAGTTTTTCAGGGGGAGTTGGAGAACTGCAGAGCAGCTCCGTGAACTAGAGCAGGCTGGCCTCTGAGGTCTGGCCACAGCGTTTGCAGCCACATTGAGCTCGTTTACTCTGGAGGTTGCTCACCTGCCTTGGGAAGCAAGGTTGGTAAGTTTGGGGAACCTACTGGGTCACCATCGATAAACCTCAGCTGTTGTGTTGTAAGGCTGCTGAAAGCTCTGGGTGTGTCTTCATTAGCTTTCCCACTGAGAGCTGGTAGCTAGTTATGAACACATTATACTTGGAATATAATAAGCCTGCAATGCTTTTCTTCCAGATAACTCCTTGTCTCTCTTCAGGTCATTTAGGTACCTGCTTAACCCACTTCCTCAGAGAAGCCTTCTTAGTTCATCCTGTCTAAAACACGTGTGTGTGCACACGCATGTGTATGTTTACACACACATACATCACTCCATCCCTCTTTATTTTTCTTCATAGGACCTATCACTATCTTAATTATATCATGTATCTATTATTGATTTTCTGTCTCCCCAACTAACAGCGAAGACACATGAAGGTAAGGATTTTTTTCCATCTTGTTTACTGCTCTAGTCACAACATTTATAGAGCACATAGTAGGTACTCAGTAAATATTCATGTAATGAATGACTGGAGCAATGGAGCAATCAGCAGTGGCTTGGGTGGGAGTGGGGATGTGCTGTGGGGGAGTGGCCGGTTCCAGCCGGGAAACTCCGTGGTGAGCTGAGGCTGACATTTCGAGGGGCAGCTGGGCCCAGGGTGCAGAGCCTTGAGGGCTGTGGCGATGTCGAGGAAGGGAGGTTTTCAGGAAATGGAGAAGAAGACCCTTAGAACAATGAACCAGGTTCAGATACCGATGACCATCTGTGGTATTTCCCCTCCCTCCTTCCCACACTCTCTCTTCTCTCCTTCTTCCCTGTCCTGAACTCAGAAAGCCTTATGGGCTGCAGTGCTCAGAAAGGCTTCACAGAAGTGATAAGGCTTAAATCACATTTGAAAGACAGTTTTTAAGCCACATTTTCTTTCAAAGTCAACAGGGTTGAGACCAGATGTGGAATATCATGTTTCTGGCTCCTTTTTATAAGTTGCCTTTCAGTCCTCTTTGTCTCCCTCTGCTAGCATGACTAACTCAAGCTTGGCTCTTTTTAGTAGTAATTCTTATTCTAAGATACACCTCCGTTAGTAATACATTTGAGGCTAAAAATTGTTGTTTCTTCTTCCCAGGATGAAGTAAACCAGATCATGGAAACCAATCTGTGGCTACGTCACGTATGTGTCTACGTCACAAATCCTCTTGGACCTGCGTTACTCGTGTGTCAGCCTAATGATGCCTAATGGATAAAGTCCTCTAACATTCCCTCTTTCCATCTCCAGCTTCTGATAGAACATAAAATATGATCTATCTCCAAAGCCCGAAGTTCAGCTTTGGTAACAGCTGGCTTGAGGCAAGCTTTACTGGTGCTGATACCTAGTGACAAAGTCCTCTGAGACACAGAGACTCTGTCCTTCCTGGTGTCTGCTCTCAAATCTTCTATTTTCATCTGTAACTTGAGCTTCAGGGTCAGGGGTTTGCACACTCTTTGATCCTGCTGGACTAGGTCTGGAGAAATCACTAGCTGAGCATGAGGGCATGTGAGTTCGAGTCCCACCAGCTGGTTTTATGTGATACCATTTACCTTTCTTCTTGTCTTAATCTTTTACTTAGATTTTGTAACAAACTCATCACTGCACACTTGAACAACCTTTTTAGTATTAGAAATGAGTTGCTACTCTAATGTGAATATCGCATATGGAACATGGAAGTTGAGCCTATAACTTTGGCCAGCTAATGAATAATCAATAAATAATTATCTAATACGCATTAGATAATTTATATATTTCTAAAATCATCTCAGCTACCTAGCCCCTACTCCCCATAAATTTAATCTCCCAATTTTTGGTAAAACCCAAAAAGACCTTAATTTTTCAAAAAAACCCAGAAACTGCTGAACAAACATAGAGCTAACATTGGAAGAAATTTATAAAGAAATTTTTTTAAAAGCTGACTTTTATTTCCTTTAGATCTGGAATGATTATAAATTGCGCTGGGACCCAGTGGAATTTGATGGCATCGAGACACTGCGCGTCCCTGCAGATAAGATCTGGAAGCCTGACATTGTTCTCTACAACAAGTACGGGAGTCTGACAGCAGCACCCTCTTTCCAAAGCTGCCTTTGGTGTAAAGTGACCTATAGCAAAGAAGATGTTACTAATGGTCTCTGATTTACCTTGCAGTGCTGTGGGCGACTTCCAAGTCAAAGGCAAGACAAAAGCTCTTCTTAAATACGATGGCACCATTACCTGGACTCCACCAGCCATTTTTAAGAGTTCTTGTCCGATGGATATCACTTTTTTCCCTTTTGATCATCAAAATTGTTCCCTGAAATTTGGCTCCTGGACATATGACAAAGCTAAAATTGATCTTCTGATCATTGGATCAAAAGTGGATATGAATGATTTTTGGGAAAACAGTGAATGGGAAATTGTTGATGCTTCGGGCTACAAGCACGACATAAAATACAACTGCTGTGAAGAGATATACACAGATATAACCTATTCTTTTTACATTAGAAGGCTGCCGATGTTTTACACCATTAATCTGATCATCCCCTGTCTCTTTATTTCGTTTCTAACTGTGTTGGTCTTTTACCTTCCTTCTGACTGCGGTGAAAAAGTGACGCTTTGCATTTCGGTTCTGCTTTCTCTGACTGTGTTTTTGCTGGTCATCACAGAAACCATTCCGTCCACGTCGCTTGTTATCCCACTGGTGGGTGAGTACCTACTGTTCACCATGATCTTTGTCACACTGTCCATTGTGGTGACCGTGTTTGTGCTGAACATACACTACCGCACCCCGACAACACACACCATGCCCAAGTGGGTGCAGACGGTTTTCCTCCAGCGGTTACCCCAGATCCTGATGATGAGGAGGCCTCTGGACAAGACGAGGAAGACCAGTTCTGATAAAAACCCCAAAAGCATTTCCGGTAGGCCTACCCAAGTCAAGTTTGGTAATCACGAAGAACCCAAACTTCTTAAAGAATGCGCCCACTGCCATAAATCACGTCAGCTTGCCACCAGCAAGAGAAGATTACGTTGTCAGCCTTTACAGTGGGTGACGGAAAATTCGGAGCACCCACCTGAAGTCGAAGATGTGATTAGGAGTGTCCAATTCATAGCAGAAAACATGAGGAACCAAAATGAAACAAAGGAGGTAAATGCGTGTCTCCTCTAGCCTGTCCACCCACGGCAGGCCTGGGGCCGCTTTATAGACGTGGTCAGATCTCCTGAGTAAGTGCTGTTACAAGAGGCTCAGGCAGCACTCCTCCAAGACCCAGGCCTGTTGTTATGCTGTTGTGGGTAGGCTGACCTGGGGCCAGGTAGCCCCACAGCAAATAGCCTCCTCCAGCAACGCTAACTCAAGTGAAGTCTGACTAAAATAAACATTCAAGGCAACCTTGGTTAGTAAAACCGGGAGCTCCTGCACAAGGAACAGGGGCAGGCAGAGGGGTGGAGGTGGGAAAGCTGCCCCCAGAGGGGAAGGAGAAATGACTTCAGACCAGCAGCTTGCAGTCTAGGGTGGTGGGAGGAAGGCAGAACGAGTCCTCTGTGGCTCTAATCCTGCTTATTCTACCTCAAGGGAATGTAGGCGCTGACTGAATGAGCCTCAGGGATATTTTTAGCATCTACATACTCTGCTCCTGCTGCCCAGAGTGTAACCATAGTAGCGTGGACCTCCTCCATCCTTCAGAGAGAGAGCTCCAGAAAATCACACCAGCTTTCCAAGCCATGAGGATGACTGGCTGAGGGCATCTGAAAATTTACACCAGTGTCTGCTTTTGACCTCATACTGCAGTTAGCAGCATTGGGGTCTCCTAGTGGAAGGATATCTCCAGGCCTAAAGTCTTCCCTGTTGGTATAGGGGAAGACACTGTGACTGCATGTCACTCAGATGAGGGGTAGGGGTGCATCACAGGACAAGTGAGCCCAGAACTCCCCTTCACGGTGACACCTTCATAAAATCTAAGGGAGACTTGCTGCTGACTTAATCACAACCAGGTAGGGCTCTCAAGACACAGCCAGGGAGACTTCAGCAGAAGTCAGGAGGTCAAAGACTGGAAGGACGTGAGAAATGCAGTGAACTCTCCATAACCAGCATGACCTTGAGGTCCAGAGGGCTGCCTGTTCCTCATAAGGGGATCCTCCATCATGTTGCATGTCCTACACTCCCTGGCTCAAATCTGTTTCCCAGACCTGCCAAGGGGTGAAGTATCCACTGGTGCCAATGACAAGAGCCGCACTGTCTGAGCAGCTGCTTCTTGGGAGTGCTTCTTGTGGTCAGGAAAGTTCTTGGAGACCCGTGGAATCCTGGCTTACTGAGGACTTCCACGCTCTCTGCAGCTGGCTGCACGAGGCACTTGCAAGTAGCCTGTGTCCACCCTCCTCAGACAAAACAGAAGCTCCTCTGCGCATTTTCTCTGAAGATCTGACCATGTCTATGAAGAGCCAGGAGCATCTTCTTTGAAAAGAAAGAAGCTTGTTGATGAAAACAGAGCACATTTTCTATAGCTTTGATTTTTTAAAGTTGATTTGACTTTTTGCTTGCCTTGCAGGTAGAAGATGACTGGAAATACGTGGCCATGGTGGTGGACAGAGTATTTCTTTGGATATTCATCATTGTCTGTGTGTTTGGAACTGCAGGGCTATTTCTACAGCCACTGCTGGGGAACACAGGGAAATCTTAAGGATGTTATCTTTTACAGCAATTGAAATTTACATCGGAAATTTACAGATGCTCTATTTGTTCTGTGTTCCCCACCGTAAGGGAAGCGATATAAAGCTTCCCGGCTAACTCCCGCATCTACTGAAGCTGATGACTAGGTGGAAACAGGGACCTGATTGCAAGCTGGGAGCCTGGATGCCCTCCTCGGTAGCACAGAGGAACCCTTGAAATTTGCTGCTATGCTGGAGCCCAGAGTGGTAGCAGCCACAGGCTTCTCTTGTCTGGACGTGTGGGGCTTTCCAGGGACATGATGAACCACGATGCAGCGAACCATGTCATCAACACCAAGCCACACTTACAGGGGCTTCTGTTGTCCTCCAGTTGCTGCTTCTGATGAGTAGAATGACACATGCCGGACGTGAAGCTCTGGAACTTGGACCTTGCTGATGTTTGCCCTGCTCGTGAACTCCTGTAGGTTTGCTTTCTTGTGCGTGTCTCTGTGACGTAGCTCACACACCAGCATTATTTTATAACATTAATTGGCAAAAAGTAATAGCAGGCGGGCAGGGTTGATCTCAGCAGCTGTTTTTAATGAGCATTTATCTGGCAAGAGACTCCGGTGGTGACCCAGCATTGCGCTAGGCATCGCAAAGGTGGCAGAAACAGATTGTTCTCAAGCAGTTACAGCTTTTCGGGAAAAGTCATAAACACAAAGACCTCCAGGACCACGTGTCACTTGGGGGTGTAACTGGAGCGATCAAAACAGGAGGATGCCGTGTCGTGTGGCCAGGCAAGCCCAACACAGCCTTTGCTGTCCTGGCTCACCAACCGTTTGCATCTTTTCGCTGTAGCTGAGACTGGAAACGGATGATTTCTTCTATTGGGTGTTGTGATCTCTTACCCTTTGGAGCGATTCCTTTCCTGAGAGGGAATTCTGTTTTATTCCACTTGAATTTATTATCTTCTTATTTGTTGTATAAATATTATCCTAACAATGTAAAGGTGTATTTTAAAGCAGAAAAAAAAAAAACCCAATAAATCTGCCCTAATGAAGGAGCTACTTTTATTTTGCCTTTTCCCTTTTAGTCTTTGCTTATATGCACATATACTTTTTTACACTTCAATTTTACCTCGCAATTGTGTATTTTTCTGTTTTCTCAAAACATCACATGAGCAACATGTCTCCATGAGATTACACAGTCTTGAAGCACAATTTTTAAGACTGCATAATCTCTGTTGTGTTGATTTACCATGACTTTGATGACCCCATGTAAATTCTTCCTGGCCTCTCTCATACCAGAGTATCAGGCACTGTGTGGTACGCCAGGCAGAGAGCTGGAATTTGAATTACTCTGTTTGAAAGTGTTTCTACTCCTTCACATATTTGTTGGTTGTTACTTGATACATTTTTTTTTTACTATGAAACCAATTCGACATTTAATTTTATTTTAAAACAACTTTCAATGGTGGTAAAATACACATGGCATAAACCTATCACCTTAACTACTTTTTTTCCTTTTTTAAAGATTTTATTTATTTATTTTTAGAGAGAGGGGAAGGGAGGGAGAAAGAGAAGGAGAGAAACAACACTGTATGGTTGCCTCTCACATGGTCCTCACTGGGGACCTGGCCCGCAACCCAGGCATGTGCCCTGACTGGGAATCGAACCGGGACCCTCTGGTTCCCAGCCCACGCTCAATCCACTGAGCTACACCAGCCAGGGCTTACCTTAACGACTTTCAAGTGTAAGTTCAGCGGCACATTACTGTCCAACCGTCCCCACCATCCGTCCAGAGAGCTCCTGTCTCACAAAACCGAACCCGCACCCATCAAACACCAGCTCTTCACGCTTCCCTCCCACTGCTCGGGCAACCGGCTGTCTTCTCGGAACCTCTTAACTGGACTGCCTTGGGTATCTCGGGTGAGTGAAATTATCCAGTATTTCTCTTTTTGGTAATCGGCACATTTCACTTAGCATAATGTCTTCAAGTTTCATCCATGGAGTAGCTTGTCAGAGTTTCTTTGCGTTTTAAGGCTGAGTGGTACTCCAGTGTGTGCACACACCGTGTTTTAGTTATGCAGTCACTTGTCAGTGGACACTTGGGTTGGGCTGCTTCCACCTTTCTGTGCTTGTGAACAATGCTGCTATGAATGAGCGCACAGTTCCTGCTTTCGACTCTTTGGAGTATATGCCTCGAGGTGGAATTGCTGGGTTTTGTTGTAAATCTACTTTTAACTTTTTAAGGAACTGCGGTACTGGTTTCCTCAGCGACCGTACCATTTCACATTCCCGCTCACCATGCACCAGGGTTCCGTTTCCTTCGTATCCTCACCAACACCGTTGAACGACTTGCACCGTGTTCATCAGGGTGGAGGGAGGCGCACGAAGTGGGGAAAGGAGGATGGAGACTCTGAGAGGCACAGGGGCACCATCTGAGTCAGGTCTATAGAGAATGTACATGGGAGGTCCCCACCCAGCGCCGACCTCTCCCAAGGCCGAGGATGTGCCTCTTGCATGTAGTGAGGGCCAGGGCAGTGAGAACAGGAGCGAACATCTGAGCAGCGCTCCTACGCAGCCCCCATTTTGACTTTGGAATGTCATCTGAGCCCTCCAGCAGTACCAGCCATTCTGAACTGGAGACGTGATTGCACCCCTTTTACACGTGCACACACATCTCTAGTTGGTGTTTGGAAAAATCTAGAAGGGCAGTTTTGGTTATCACAATGACTGGGGATGCCATTGTCATGTAGGGCCTGGGGACAGGGATCTTAAACATCCTTTACTGTGCAGGACAGATCATTGTAGGATTTTTCCAGTCAAACCCCCCATAAGCTGCCCTGTGAAAAATTAGAACCCTCTTGAGGGCATTAGATTGGAGCACAGGCCAGTGAAGGCACATGCTTCGCAGGTTTGTTGGGGGGCAGCCACACACCCTCACTGGGTACAGGAGTGTCCACCGTGCTGGCGGCACAGTCAGGCTGATCTTTCCTGACTCTTTAGTCCTCTGAGGGTAGAATTTTGCAGATGAAGAGTACCTTCATCTGTAACAGGGGTGAGGACAGTGCCTTTCTCACAGGGCTGTTTAGGGCTGCTGAGTTAATCTTCACAACTTATCATCTTCTTTCTATGACATCCCTTTGGACATTGCATTCTCCTGGCCTGCTCAGATCCCCTCTTGTTGTCCAAAGCTGGAACCATCTTTGAGCATTCGGGGCCATGTCTAACTCTACAGCGGGCCAGGCTGCCTTGCCGCAGTGGCAGTGACTCTGCCTGGAGGTGTGACGGTCGATGTTCACCTGAGGATGGACTGCTGCTCTTGGCTACTTTCCCCAAACCCAAGATTGTCCATGAACCAAAGAAATCATGTTATTTTTATTTTCACTATTATTTTATTGACATATTGAATAGAAAGTCTTAATACAAAGAAGGAATATATGTCAGGTTAAACATGAGTGAGAGTCACCATGGCTGTTAATTAAGTGAATTCACTTAAAACACAATAGCAGGTGCTTCAAGAAAGACACAACCAGGAAGGTCTGTCCCAACACGAAATACTACTGTTTGGAAATTACAGTGTCCTAATGTGGATAGTTGGAGAGCACCTTTAAAGGGACCAAGGTAAGAGTCTTTAACGCAGACGTGTGACAGGGACACAGGCCATGCCACTCAGTTCATCACTGGATGGGTGGGGAGATCAGGCTGTCATCATCTCAACCCAGGGATTAGTCTTAATGACCAGGTAGCCAGGTAGCACGTCTCCTTTTACATTGCACTATAAACTCTGCACCCTCTTCTACGATGTATGCTGTCAAAATATTGAACTGGAATTACACTTGTAACTTCCAATTTGCAGGAAATACAGCAGACAGAGGAACGAGTTAAATGGCACCAGAAGCCAGCAACCAGACAAACCCAAAACATGAGATGTTCTTGGGGAAAACTGATCTACTCCTTCCAACAAGAAGGAAATTAAAATAGATTTAAGAGGCATAACACTATGGGTTAAGTCTTATTTTAGACAAGTAAGCTATACATTTAGGCTGTTTTTCCTGGCTGGTGTGGCTCAGTGGATTGAGTGCCAGCCTGCTAACCAAAGGGTCACTGGTTCGATTCCCAGTCAGGGCACATGCCTGGGTTGTGGGCCAGATCCTCAGTGGGGGGCACATGAGATACAACCACACATTGATGTTTCTCTCCCCCTCTTTCTGCCTCCCTTCCCCTCTGTCTAAAAATAAATAAATAAATAAAATCTTTAAAATAATTTAAGCTGTTCTTGAAACAGGGAAACTTAAATACGGAACTATTAATTTTTCTGAGTATGATAATAGTATTTAAAAAACTTTTTAATGTAAGAAAATATTTCTTCAAGGTACATACTGAAATCACAGAGAGAGAGAGAGAGCTGGAAATATCAGAGGGACTGAGCAAGAATACAAATTTTTCTTCATTTCAGATGAATGACCCAATCCAAACTTGCTAGTGCTGGTTTAGTCAACAAATATGGATTAAGCCCTGACCATGCACACAGCTCTATTAGATGTTGTTGGGGATATAATAGAGGGTTCGCTATGACGTAGCTGAGGCAATAAAGTTCACTTAAAGTAATAGAGAACAATTGCCTTCTAAACCATGTGGCAGAGACGGGACACACCACAGACTACCAGAGACAGGGAGCTCAGCGGGGCCGTGGGTTCTGTGGAGACAATGGGAACAGTTAGGACAGCTTTCCGTGTGCCCATGCAGGTGTGCATGCCGGTGAGTGTCAACACACGTGTGCCTTTGAGTGTGCCGGTGCATGTGCGCATCACATGTCAGTGCATGTATACCTGCATGTGTGTCTCTTCATGTGGCTCTGCACACATGTGCTCATGCATGTGTCTGTGCCACATGCTGACATGTGTGGTGGAGAGTTGTATGGGTTTTGCTGTGTCCACTCATTGAAATTAGCTGGCAAGGTTGCCCACAGAAGACTTTTCTTGCTGTACATTTGAGATAAAAATTTCTGTCCTGGCTGGTGTGGCTCAGTGGATTGAGTGCGGGCCTGCACACCAAAGGGTCACTGGTTCATTTCCGAGTCAGGGCACATGCCTGGGTTGCCGGCCAGGTCCCCAGTAGGAGGAGCACGAGAGGCAATCACACATTGATGTTTCTTTCCCTCTCTTTCTCCCTCCCTTCCCTTCTCTCTAAAAATAAATAAATAAAATCTGTAAAAAAATTCTTGGCTTCAAAGTTCTCTTTTGTAGTTACTTCCTTTGGGTTGTGGTGATATATAAATATGTATCCTTTTCTATATTTAAAACTGGTATTTTATCCCAATTTAGCAGCAATGAGGCATAAGCTGTGCGAACATGTAGAAATGTTTGACCTTTGCTGTATCTGTGCCTGGGCAGAAAGGGGCTGTGGAAAGTGTGTTATGTGATATTTTTCCAAATTTAAGACTGAATTGTAATTGAAATGCACTTTTCTAAGATTAGTATTGCCATTTACCTAGCAAATGAATGAGTTAAATAAAGTTAAGTAATGAGTTAAAGTCAATAGCATTCTCAATAAAAAGAACAGTGACTTGTCCTTTGAGTTCACAATCCTATCAGGGATTTACAGCATCGAATCCTTGATTTCACCACAAAGAACATCTGCAAATCCTGTCCTAAAGTAGTGGTAAAGCAGATTACATTTTTCCAAAAGAACAGGGTTATAATTAGAAGTTGCGTAGTTTAAAAATTATAAATGCTTCAGTATATAGCTCCAAAGAATAGAATTTTAGAGCAGAAGGAGTGTCAGAGGTCATGAGTCATAACCTCTTACTGACCAGGGAGGACAACAAATGACCGTCCTAAGGTCCCACAGCTAACAGCTGGGTAGTAGCTGGTTTAGAACTCAAGAGTCCTTGTGCCTTGGTTTCTTCTTCACTGTGTTGCCTCCTTTTTAAAACCCAATCAAATGTGCAGAAAAATAATGGGTACGTGGATAATGCAAGGAGCCCCGATATTCCATAATGCATGTACATACACACAAAAAATACAGTTCTGTGGTATAAAACATGGTACCTATTGACAACAAATACATTGGCCACATTAAATATTGCCTAAACATTTAAAATATATAAACACTTTTTTTTTTTTTAGAATTTAGAGTTGCTATTTAGTGTATTTTGAATGGCATGAATTGCTCTAAAATGCAGTCCAGGTTATTTGAAAAATTCTATTATTCTTGTTTGCTATGGTTCTTTTTGTTTTAAGCATAGAGCCGATCTCAGAACTTCGTAGGCCTACGAAACAGAGCCATACTAGACGGGGAGGGTAATGAAAGAAACGATTTCCAAGAGGAGGGATCAAGGGCACCAGTGGAGAAGGGATTAGGCATGAAAAGGAGAAGGGCTAGCTGGTATGCACAGGAGGGAGCGCCGACTGGAAGCAGTCGGAGACTACGGCAAATGTCCCGGAGACTGGAAACAGTCAGGCATGAAGACTCCTGTTAGAGTAGGCGTCATGCTCTTGCCAAGATCATTAACTCCAAGTCATGTCTCACTGCCTGGCCCGGTAGCTCAGTGGGTAGAGCACTGTCCAGTTACACCAAGATTGCAGGTTTGATCCAAGGTCAGGACACATATAAGAAGCAACCATAAATAAGTGGAACAACAAATCAATATTTCTCTCTCTCTCTCTTTTCTTCTCTCAAAAATCAATAATTAAAAATACATATGCCTCACTTTTTTTGTCAATAAATTAGTAACTCTTCCATTTCTGAGAGAATCATCTTTCCAGCCTCCATCCATGTCCAGCCTCCACCAGCCTGCAAAGTCAAGATTATTTGAATCCCTCAAAATAGATTCACACTCTTATTATGGTGTGGTGCCTCTTTTGGTGTTTAGCGTTTGGGTTGCCATGTATAATTAATGAGGCATGTCTGTCACGACTGGGATTTTAACAAGTTTTCTAGTATAAAATGGCTGGCTGATGTGTTTCCTTCCTTTTTTTCCTACTCCAAATCTTATTCATACTAGAGAAGAAAGACAAAATGAAAATGAATCTGTAACAGCACTGGAAAGTTGGCCAGGGTACCTTCATAGATCAGATTGATGGAAATGGCAGGAATATGTAGGACAGATGTGATCAGATTTATAGTAAAATCTAACAGAGCAGTAGAATTGTGCATGCAGGAAAGATGGGACCACCAAAGAGGTTGTTTTTTTCTAGAAAATCTCCACAGTAACCCTAAGATAATATAACGGGACACTTAAAGAGGAAGTGTCATTGTTACAGTAATCAACTGAAGGACCAAGTACAGCTGCAGAAGTTCTCTGCTCTCACAGTTGCTAAGTCATCTGTCCCCGTGAATGTGGGCATTGTGACACGTGGGACACCAGGGTGGGCCCTGGAGTCGGAGGGCGAGGCCTGCCATGGAGGAAGGTGTGTCCCTGCATGTAAAAGGTGAGCTGCCCGCACACGCTAGAGAAATGCTTTCTGGGACACAAACAGTAAAAGGAATTACCTGGAGCCAGGTTTCCTGTTTAGAAATAGTTTTTACTGTTGGGTGAATAAACAAATCAAAAATCACCAAACATTTGAGTAAAATGACCACAAAAGGCATCAAAAGTCAGAAGAATGAAACCCTGAAAAAAATAATTCATGCAGCCTGCCTGGTGTAGCTCAGTGGATTGAGCACGGGCTGCGAACCAAAGGGTCGCTGGTTCGATTCCCAGTCAGGGCACATGCCTGGGTTGCGGGCCAGGTCCCCGGTGGGGGCCATGTGAGAGGCAACCACGCATTGATGTTTCTCTCCCTCTCTGTCTCCCTCCCTTCCCTTCTGTCTAAAAATAAATAAAAAAAATATTTAAAAAAAAATAATTCATGCAGACAATGGAGGACTTTAAAGTAACTATAATTAATATTTTCCCAAATATTCCAGAGGATAAGACAACCAAAAAGACAGCTTGGAGTTCTTACAAATCGAATACATGCTTCAACCACAAACAAACAAGCAAAAACTCTGCCTCAGCAGGTGGGCTGAATAAAAGAACAGATGATGAGTGAAGAGCAATGACGTCAAGCTGACAATGTAAAGAATTAATACAAAGAATGAGAGAAAAGTTAATAAACATGAAAGGCAGACCCAGAAATATCGTGATCTCTTTATTAAACATTTCCAAAGGAAAAGAGAGTGAGAAGGAAGGCCGGGAAATACTAAAAGACGTAAGAGAATCAAATTTGCATGAGTTGAAGAAACACATCAGTCAACAAGTGCTAAGACAAAAGGATGAGATAAAAAGGGAGAGAGAGAGAGAGAGAGACAGAGAGAGGAATTTCTATACTTAGACACAGCATAGTGCATACAGGAGATATTTCCGAAGTCCAAAGAGAAAGAAAAAAGCCTAAGATTTCAGGGAAAAAACCAACACAGGCGTTTACCAGGAATAAGGAGTAAGAACCGACGACCCCTCCGGACCTCTCATCCTCATCTATAATACGGGATATTGTAGAACAACGTCTTCCGAGTTTTAGGAAAAATGACTCTGAACTCAGAATTCTTTGCCCCGCCAATCTGTTCCGTAAGGGCTGAATACATTACAATTTTGGAAATTCAAGAATTCAGAAAAATTACTGCACTCAAAACATTCTAAAAGAATTACTTGGAGATGTCTCCCTCTGAAATAATAAAAGGAAAAGGAAAACTTAGGATAAAAAACAGAGGTGAACCAAGAAATGAATAAAGCAATTAATGTGTTTATAATATGATTTGAATGAAATAAATTGTAAATAAATTAATCTGAAGAAAATGCATAAAAATTAATAATCTGGAACTAAAATTCTGATGATTTTGACAAAATATAAAAGATGATAAAGGGGAAGTAAGGTAGTAAAGGAATTGTTTTGTTCAGAGAATGGTGGCTTCAGGCATTAATTCTCAACACTGATTAAAAAGAGTGAATATGTCTATTAATAAATTAATAGAAATGAATGCGTAACTTTTAAGCCATTAGACAAGAAGAAGGTGTGGGGGACGGGGAAGGCTGGCATCAAAGCTCAGGTTGAGTGCTTGGCAAGGCCGCACTCGACTGCTTGCGTCTGCAAGGCAGATCAAGCCAGCAGTGACAACAGCCAGGACCTGCAGGGGTTAAGAAGGAGATAGTTAGCCACGAGCTTCAGCTGAATGCGGCTGTAACTTTTGCAGAAGAAATATTTATCATTTAGATAGCCTGGGAATGGAGCAACTATGCCTGCAGTTTTTCCCTGAGCCTGCAAAACATCCTGGAGCTTTATCTAACCTACCCTATAAAATAAACACGGAGACCATGTTCAGGGTCATTGTCTCTTCATCAGAGGACAATATCCCACCTGGTCCCCACTTTTCCTTAAACTGTCTGTGTCTGTGTCTTTCTTCATCTCCTGTCGCCCCCCCTCAGGGACCTCCTCCCCGCGGCAGAAGGAACAGACAAATTCAGTCAAGACTGAAAAAGAGCAGCAAAAGAAGGAATAAGAAAATATTATACAAAAAA